>JARHVA010001909.1:1937500-2075000 GCA_037957365.1 Torreya grandis
TGAGTCTGTAAGACCTTGAACATTACATGAGTAAAAATTCATAGATTATGGGTGTTGAGAGACATATCTTTTAAATTTAACCCTTCAAGATATTCATATTTGTTCTTCAAGAATTGTTCATTATTGGAAAGAAAAATTCCTAACACTGAACAACTAGTGGGTTGAAAAAATGATCTCATACTTTGCATCCTCTATAAATTATTGAAGAGAGTGACTATGAGAGTGAGACATATATTCCTAAAAGGTATTTCAAAATCACTTTCTTGCACATGAATGAGCGAAAAGATGTGGTAGGAGAGAAAAACTACCAGGAGAAAATTTTAAAGAAAGTTGAGAACTAGATATAACATTTGTGGCCACAAAAGTACTATAAAATAGGGTATTGTCATATCCACCTAAGAATGTGCATACTCCTTAGAATTTTTAGTGTTAGTTGGGAACTTCCTAATATGTTGAGCCATATTAATAAGTGCCTGTGGTGAAAAATTGGAAGATAGTTTGTTATTTCTCATAGGAGTCTAATGAGTGGGCCCCTTGCTATGGTTTTTTTATCCCCTAATAGTTTTCCAATCATCCTCTTGAGTACTCTTTGGGTTATCAAAACTGGGATTGGGAGTTATATTGTTTTGAGGTAAATATAATAGGAAATATTTGATCTTGTGATCCATATCTTGAAATGGAAACAAGTTTTGGGCGAGTTGATATAGATGACTTGTTGTGAGTGTCAAGACTCACCAGCTTGAATATCAATAAACTCTTTGACATCCTTTGATAATTATACTTCAATAATCTCAATAAAATCATATAGGTTTATGGAAGACAACACGACCAATAGAATTCATGATTTGATTAATGAAATGACAATAAGGAAGAGTCAACCTAGGGAACTCCACATAGATAGGGGTTTTAAGAGCAACATGCTCTGACATAACAAAATATTGGGTCCAAGGGAAGAAAACAAAAAAAAGAGTTATGGATTTACCAAGTGGTTGACTTGTTTAATATCACATACATGTGGGTAGGGTCTATGGCTTGCCCATACCTAAAAAACTATGACTCATTAAAGGGAAGAATCATTTATTTAGTATTTAGATTATGAATATAATGACATGAATTTAATCTTGATAGATGTTCATATTTTAGGTGGCTACTGTAGAAAGGGACATGCGAGACTAGGGAGTTTGGCATCCCTTGTAATCTAAATCCATGAATTTGATGGTCCACATAATTTTCAATATTATCATTTATAGGGCCTTTCTAAGTTGAGGAAATATTCAAGATTGCCATTGACCCTTTTCTAAATATTTATGCTATTTTATAGGAAACTATAACATTATCTTCAAAATTTTCAAGATTGTTATTTATACTCCATATATTTATAAACTAGGTGGATATTACATTCTAAGCTTCACCAAAATGAATTTTATTACTCCTACTTCAAATTAATAATTGGAAGATGATTATTTTCAATGTTTGCAATGTTATAATGATTCAATCCATGAAGGTAAGTTAATTTAGGAGGTTGTATCCTACACTTTTGTGTCTTTAAATATGGAAGCCACTAACTATATTGTAAAATAGGATAAAGACTCTATTTTAATATGGTTTTAGTTTTATGTTTTTTTTTTTAACTTTTGAAGTTAAACTATTAATTGTTTTTCAGCTAAAACAATGCCACTCACTTTTTGTACCATTAATTTTTTAACATAATGTTTTTTTATTTAGGTTAAAGGGGGGATTTTTTTGAAGTAGGGTTTGTATACACAATATTTTTAAATTTTATTAAATACTAACACATTACATATTGTAGAAACCCATCGTGACTCAATCTCTCTGAGTGTATGCCTTAAGGGGTGCATCAGGGAAGGGGTGGGTAGACCTTTGGTGCTTCACAATATTGTTGTCCCTTATTGCCACATTATTCCCAATTCATTCAGCTCCTAAAACCTTTGCCTAAGTTATTTCTCCTCCATTTCACTTTCCTCTAGTCTTTTCCTCTCTCTATCCTCCTCCATGCTTTACACCCTTTTTACCCATTTAGTACACTAGGTCAACCTGGTCGACCTAGTGTATTCTAGGGTCACTTTAGCTCTTTTAAATTATTTGCCTTTTGACCAACCTAGCACAAATTTTAAGAATTATCCTGAGAATATACTAGGTAAACTTGATCGGCCTAGCACAACTGACATGTTCAAATTATTTTTGGGTGAGATAATCCTATATATACAAGGTCATTTTAGTCATTATTAAGAATATGCAATAAAGAGTTATTATTTGCTCATGCTTCTTCACAATATGCTCTTTCACCATTCTACTTGAGGATTCTTTGTTTAGGTTTCTTATTTAGATAATCTAGTCTTGTGGATAGGTCTTGGATGCTTTGGGCTAATAAAGTGATCCTTATGAACCAAAATAACCTCTTACGAAGCCCCATTAGCCAAGGGAGAGATTGAATCATGATGGGTTCACATTTAGGTAAGTATATTATAACTTTGTTTTCCTCTCTTTTAGTAGATAGAAGTAGCATAAGTGTTGGATTGAATAATATTACTCTTCATATTCTATGTATTAGGGTGTTACTCATACTTACTTTATTTAAATTTCCCTATACATATATAATTACTTTGCATCTAAACCCTCACTTTGTGTCACAAGATTTGGTGTGCACTAGATTAGTTTACTTTTATTGTTATTAGAATAATTTTAATCTCTTGTTTATTACATAAGTGAACATAAAATCATAGGACTCTTTGAGGGTTATGCGATTGTGTTAGATTGTAGGCTTTGGAACCCTTCTTAGCATGATGTGTTGTGACAAATGATACAAGTGATACCATAATTGGGTCTAACGGATCTCGATATCAGTCATGCTCCCACTTAACAAGTGTATCCCCAATCAAAAGTGTAGGTGTTATCTATCTTATCTGATCTAGGATTAATTCATGCACATCATGCAATTTCAATTCCATACATTCTAGTAAATCTGACGTGAATCCTATTCCACCACTGGTTGGATTGTTTTCATTTTTCCATATTTGTTTCCTTTCTTATTTAGAATTATCTTCACTTTGGCTTCACCTTCATGATGCAATTATGATTTCATACATTCTGATGAACCCGACAAGAATCAAATCCTTGTTAGATTTGTTCAATTTTATTTCATTACTTTGCAATCATTTCTATCATATATTTTGACATATTGGTTCGATTATGTCGACCCAATTTTATTTTTCTTTTTACACAATAATAGGCAATTGGATCAACCAACTTGACCTAGTATAGGTTTTCAACACTTTTTTGAATACCAGTTTAGCTTACTAGGTTGACTTGATTGACCTAGAGTATTTTTAGTCACTTTGCAATAGTTTTTGTACACCTCGATTGATCAGATCAACCCAGTATAGATTCCAATTTCTAGACTTTCAGATCATCCTACTAGGTTGACCAACTTGACCTATTATATTTACAAAATTCTAGTCCAACCAACTAGGTCAATCAAGTCAACCTAGTGTATTTTTAGCACTTTTTTAGCAATTTTTTGTATTGCTTTGTCGACCACTCAACCTAGTTTGTAGGTTTTGGATCAATATATTATATGTCTGAACCATCAAGGTGAGGTTTTAATCTTTTGTATCTCTCTATTTTTTATTTTACATTCAAGTTTGCATCCTTCAAAATTGCCTCTACATAGCCAACTAGATCAACCTGGTCAACCTAGTAGGTTTTCTAGACCCTATTTTCAATAGTGCTAGGTCGATACTCTCGACCTAGTTCTATTTGTTGTGCTTATAATGTTTTCACTATACCTTATTTCAAAGTTAGAATTCACCTTATATACTAATCACATATTTAATTTTAGCTATATTTTCATACTTAGAATAGTTCACATAGTCTAATTAGGAGGTTTTTAATTAACTGCTTAGTTACACTATTTCTATTTTATGCACTCATAACCAAATCACATAAACACCAAAAAACATTTTAAACATTTGACTACCCAAGCCAACCTGATTGGATTTCATCACCAAGGGGGAAGATGAATTGATACTCTAGTCAAGTATAAAGTGTGGTTAATGGTATATTTTGGCTAATCACCCAACAATCTTATCGTTGTGATGTGTGAAGTGAGGGGGTAGGCCCTAATACAAACCCTGTATCATTGCCACTATAGTCCCTTTCATCCTAAGCTCACCTAAAACCATCCATAGATTTATATTTAGTACCTTATTTATAGCCAATTTTTTATCATTTAAAATCATTCTTAATAAATCTAACATTTGAGGTTGACCAATTAACTAGCTTTACTTTCCAAGTTGTTTGCTTGCTCTTTACTTAATTGTGTGCATAAGAACTTGTACTAGCTAATATTGGTGTAAGATTTTTTTCCTTGTGTGCTTCAATTAGATTAACTAACATCAATTCAATTGATTGTTTGCTTACTTTCAACATTCACTTTCTTGGATTAGTTGTAAAATATCTTGTTTTATTCCCTATCTTACTATCAATCCTTTATCTTTCCCTGTCTACTATACTAGGTCGATCTGATCGACCTAGTGATATCTCAAACCCTATTTTCTACCCCTATTCACTACATTAGGTTGATCAGGTCAACCTAGTATAGTTTATAGGTCTTATTTTTTCACTAAGTTGACCTAGTTGACCTAGTTCTATTTCTTACTATCCTTATTTATCAACCTAATTCTCCATCTCTTTTATTTTGCATCCTGTTCATTTCCTTTTAATTAGAATGAGGTCTCCTATCAAAATATTTTTGGATAGTCTTAATCCATTTAGATCCTATATGGGATGTTCATTTATCCCTTTCTTTTCTTCCCAAGAGAACCATCACTCTTGGGGCTCCTCTTATCCTCCTTCATCTTCAAATTGTCACATGGTTCAAATAACACCTCAAAATGAAGTTGATGGATCCAATCCTTTTTACACCTATCAAGAAACTTCTCAAAATATTCAAACCAATGTAGGAGTGATTGACACAAGTTTACTTAACAATCACATGAACAATTTTTTTTCTAACAATCCTCCCCCCAACACCAATTTGGGGAGTGCTCTTTCTAACACTAACTCACCACCTGATATAACCCAAATATTAGCTCAAGTAATCTAATAAATGAACATTATGTAAAATTATAAAACAAATTAGATGATGTAACTTTAATAACACTTAATTAATGTAACTAATCAACCTCCAATCATGCATCCTCAAGCTAATCCTAACTACATTCCTCCACCCCTTAGAGATGCCTTAGGCAATGTTATTCCTCAACCAATAATGAATAAAAAATGCTTCAAACCATTAAAAATGAGCCTTTAGCTCCCTTCATTTTAGCTATTGACATTAGTAATATATCACCAACTATCAAATATGATGGGACTAAATACCTTGCCTCATTTATTAAAGCCTTTGGTAATCTCTACAAAGAATGGATCTAAACTAATATATTTACCACTACTAAAATCTTAGTGAAAACTTTTACTAGTGATGTATTAGAATGGTATAGTCAATTACCTCAACATTCTATTTGGCAACTTGAAGATTTAATCAATCCTTTAGTTAAAGAATTTCAAAATAATGATCTTCCTGAAAATTGTCTTAGCCATTTCATAAATGTTAAGCAAACTCCTAACAAATCGGCTCATGACTTTATTAAAATATGGATATCCCTAGCTCATAAAGTTGATCATAATATGTCTGATGATAACTTATTCAAACTCTTTACCACTGATTTAACTCCCAATCTTCAATACAAGGTTCAAACCTTTGCTCCTTAAACTCTTAATGAAGCTCTTGCCCAAGCTAAATGGCAATACTTTCTTATGAATAAATTCAAACCCAATTCTAAGCTTCTTAAAGGATCTTTCAAAACATCCAATGTTATCACTAGTAACACTTCTCAAGCCAAATCAAGAGTTGCCAAAAATGATATTCCTTTACTATCTGACATACCTCTTTCAATACATCAAATGAGACAATTTTTACCACCCTCTAAACCTTTCATATATCCTAATGTTCCTCCTAAGTGGTATGATCCCAATCTCTTTTGTTGGTTTCATGCCAACATTGGACATTCTCACGAATCTTGTAGAGGGCTTTCTAAATGTGATATTTCTTACATGCTTGGTGTTCATTCGACCATGAAACTATGATCAAACATCATCATCAAGTGTACACTAATGTTTCTAAAAAATGATAATCTTCTAAAGTTTCTACATCTAATAACCAAAAATCTTCTTCCCATAATCAATCAACTTCCAAGGATATTTATGCAATTTACACTGATTATGATCAATACTTTAACAACTCTCAATATGTCAATATGGCTAAAGTTAACTATCATCAGAATCTTGCCCACAAAGATCCTGTTACCAAGCCTAAGAAACCTTCTTTGAAGGAACAATTGATTAAATATACCACCACCATCAATATTGAATTAGAAGCACCTAATGAACAACTTCCTCTTTCTGATCTTCCAACCAAATCTATTCGTCTAAAATATAATGTGCCTTCTAAACCCCATGGCTCTTCTTCTAAATCTCTTTGGAATTTTCTTGAAGAACTTAACTCTATACCATGCAAGATTCCTCTGATGGAGTTGGTTCACACTTCACCTTATCATCAAAAATTCCTTATGTAACAACTCCAAGAGATTGAAGATCCATATTCATTATAGGAAGAACCACCTTATATTGATTCTCAACCAACTAACATTAACACAATTGAAACTATGTGTCCTTCTTCAAAACCTTCTATTGAATTCCTTGAAGAAGACATGATTAATGATGAAATCCTCTTTTGTGCTGATGATCCACCTCTCTTCATCAAAATAGCCATTAATACCACCCTCATTCAAAAATTTCTAGCTGATGAAGGTTATGGTATTAATGTAACCTCTTTATGTCTTTTACAACAACTTGGTTATAATAAAATTCATCTTAAACAAACTCATCTTACTTTTCATGGTTTTAAAAAGACTTATCAAAAGCCACTTGGTTGTATATGGATTCCCTTAACCATTGGTCCTAAGACCATTTAAACCAAACTCATGGTTCTTGAACTTATTTTATCTTATAACATACTCCTTGGTCATCTATGGACTCATCAAATGAGGGCCATTGCTTCTTCTAACAGTCAATGCATTAAATTTCTCCATAACAAAAAATGATATAATCATGAAGTTGATCCCAACCCATGGAGTATCCAATTACCTAATCCTAAATCACAATATCATATTCCTATGATCCCTAACATTAATAATGCTCCTTTACTTGAGTTCATCAATATGAATCTTGATTTACAAGTTACTCTTGCAAATTCTAATGATGATGAGCCCAATGAATTACAACATAGTTGCAACACCACTAGATTACCTCCATACATTTTATAATGGCTTCTGTTGGAAATATTGTCATTGATGTCAAAGGTCTAGCATTATTGGTGATAAAGGCCCATTACATTTAATGCTGTTTATCTTGGTTAATGTGAATTAATATTTATTTAATATTAACGAATATATTTTTGGTTGCATATGAGACAAAATAAGGGCCCATGGAGAGGTCAAAGAGCCATGGGGTAAAGACAAAAGAAGGATGGGACACATTTTCCCATGAAGAATCATCTTGGGGAATTCCAAGATTCACCAAGTGAAGACAAAAGAGGAAGGGCACAATTTCTCATGAAGGGACACTTTGAGGAATATGAAAAGTCACCAAGATAAAGACAAAAGTGGGATGGATGTTTTTGGTCATGAAGGGTCACCACATGACTTTTCAAAGGCAAGGATATGAAGGGTCATATAAGTTTGGCGCCATTTTCCATGAGGATCGAAGGGTCACAAAGGGGGAAGGCCAAAGATCATTTGGAAGGCTATAAATAAAGGCTTGAGAAGCCATTTGTAATATGTGAGATAGAGGTTGATTTGATATTGTAATATCTATCTTAGAAGAGCAATTGTGAGAGATGAATATGCTTTGTATTTGTTATATGTAGCCTAGAAGAGCAAAGGTGAGAGAGAGGAAAGTGATGTTGTATTGAACTATCATTTGTTGAGATAGAAACATTGAGAGATAGGTGTGTGTGGTATACACAAAGGGGTTGGTGCTCTTGTGGGTTGGTGCTCATGAATAGTAGCTGGGTTGGCGCTCGGCAAAGGGGTTTGGTGCTCCTATGAGTTGGTGCTCATGAATAGTAGCTGGGTTGGTGCTTAGCAAAGGGTTTTGGTGCTCTTGTAAGTTTGTGTTTGCAAATATTGTTTGGGTTGGTGCTCATTCATATACTTGAGATTGTTCTCTGTGGTTTTTCCCAACTTGGGTTTCCACGTTATATTGGGTGTCTCTCTCTATCTTGTGTGGTGTTTATTGTTTGAGTTTTATTAAATTTATTGAATGTTTGATTAAGTGGATTTTGGTTAAAGGAAAGTTTTATTAGATATATCATATACTGATTCACCCCCCTCTCAGTATTTCCCGTGCTTAATAATTTGTATCAGAGTAGGTTCCTTTTTGAAAAAGTTTTACAGCTTGAAGGGAGATCAAGAAAGCACAAGATGGCCATACATCTGCAAGAAAAAAAATAGTTGAACAAGAATAAGAAGAGGATGAAGCCAAAGTGAATATGGAAGGAGAACTCATGTGTGCCTTAGAAGAGTGGAAAGTTGTTGAAAAAAAATTGAAGATTGAAGCATCAAATCGAGAAAAATGAAAAGGAGTCAAAGCAGATAATTGAAGATCTACAAGCACACTTTGAGGAAGCCAAGAAAAATGAAGAAGATCTAATGGCACAGTTGGAAATATCAAGAAAAGAATGTGAAAGGTATATTACTGAAATTGCCTCTTTAAAAGAAGAGATTGAGAAAGTAGTCAATAATAAAATAGTCAATGATTCAAAATTTGAAAATAACACTAATATGCTAAATAAGATATTAGAAAGCCAAAAGGAAATATCAGATAAGACAGGTATCAGTTTTGAAAAGAAGAAGAGCTATGTTAAAGCTCTTACAAATAAAGAAACAAGAAGGGAAGAAATGAAGAATATAGAGGACAAAGAAGGCTAGAAGGAACAAAGATATAAAAGGCAATCAGGGCAGAGATTCACAAACATGCCCTATTTTTATGGTTACTATTTTTATTTTAATGGATATGGTCATAAGAAATTAGAATGTAGAAAAAGAGCTAACAATCTCAAAAATAAGAAAAAGGAAGGTCATGTAGAGTCAAGCAGAAGCTATAAATCTTTGCTCCTCTATCAAGCTTTGATGAAGAGACCATAATTTGTTACAAGTGTAACAAATTTAGACACATAGCTTGGTATTGTAGAAGCGTGTTCGAGTTAGTCAAGAAGGACCAGAGTTTTAGGGCTCCATTCATCAAAAAAAAGGTTCAGACATGGCAAAAGAAACAATCTGAAGGTTCTATGTTCGTCTAGACAGCTTTGCATGCAAGAAATGAAGAAAAGCCATGGTTTATTAATAGTGGATGTTTGAGGCACACAACAAGAGACAAGGGCAAGTTCATAACCTTGAAGAAGATCAATGGTGGCACAATGAAATTTGGGACAATACTACTGCCAGAAGTACTAGAAAAGGTACACTAAGTTTAGATAATGGTAGAACTAAAACTGAAAATGTTTTATATGTAGAAAGTCTTAAGCATAATCTTTTGAGTGTAAGTCAAATGTGTGATTAGGGGCACACACTAAAGTTTTATGTAGAAGGTTGTAAAATTAGAAAAAAATATTTAGATGTATTGATTGCAGATGCTCAAAGAATATGTAATAACTTATATATGCTATTAGACATCAAAGGTCAAAAATGTTGTTTGAGTCAGATTGAAGAAAGTTGGCTATGGCATAGGAGAATGGGGCACATAAATTTTGACAATCTTATCAAAATTTGTAAAAAACAAGCAATCAAGAATATTTCAAAGATCACAAAGCCATCTAACACGCTTTGTGGACCTTGTCAACATGGGAAGTAGGCTATAAGGTGGTTCAAAACAAAAGAGTACTTGACCACTCAGATGCTAGAGCTTTTTGACAATGATCTATGTGGACCTATGAGGATTCAAAGTACTCAAGGTGATAAATATTTCATGTTGCTTATTAATGATTTTTCACGTATGACTTGGATAATGTTTTTAAAGAAAAAATTAGAAGCTTTTAGACAATTCAAAACATTCAAAGCATTAGTTGAGAATGAAAATAATATGAATATTAAGTGTCTAAGATTAGATCAAGGAGGAGAATTCATGTCAAATCAATTTATTGAGTTTTGTGAAGATCATGGAATAAAGAGATAGTATTCAGCAGCTAGAACTCCACAACAAAATGGAGTAGTTGAACAAAAAAATAGAACAGTTTAGGAGATGGTGAGGACAATGCTAAATGAATCCAAGATAGAAAATAAATATTGTAGAGAGGTGGTTAGTACAACAATTCATATTCAGAATAGAGATTTCTTAAGAGTCAACAACGACAAGACTCTTTATGAGCTATGGAAAGACAAACCAACAACAGTTGATTATTTCAGAGTTTTTGATAGCAAATGCTTCATAAAGAGAACCGATGAAAAACTTGGTAAGTTTGAATCCAGAGCAGATGAAGGTATATTTCTTGGTTATTCTTGAAAAAATAAAGCCTATAAATGTTATAACAAAAGAACCAAGAAAATTGTTGAAAGTGCAAGTGTCAGGATAGAAGAAGATGGAACACAAAAGATCAGTGATCCAGTAGACATTCCTAAAATCATTGAAGAGGAAGGCTTTGAAGAATTAGATGAAGATGAGGAAACAAAGAAGGAGAAAAAGGACACCAAGACTCCATCCAAATATGTTCAAAAAAATCATAGTGAAAGTGACATCATCGAGGACATAAAGAAAGAATTCGCACCAGAAGAATGATGATAAGTGAATCTGAACAAGTTAATTTCTCTTTGTTATCTAAAATTCAGCCTAGAAATTTTTCAGAAGCTAGACATGATGAGCATTGGGTTAAGGCTATGGATGAAGAATTAGATCAGATAGAAAAGAATGATACTTGGAAATTAGTGCCTAGACCAAAAGATCACAATCTGATAGGAACAAAATGGGTTTATAGAAATAAGTTGAATGAAAATGGAGAAGTAACCAGAAATAAAGCAAGATTAGTATGTAAAGGATATGCTCAGATTGAGGGAATAGATTTTGAAGAAAAGTTTGCACCATTAGAAAGGTTAGAGGCTATTAGAATGTTTCTTGCATATGCAGTATTTAAAAATTTCAAATTATTTCAAATGGATGTCAAATCTACCTTTCTAAATGGGAATCTTAAAGAAGAGGTCTACATTGAGCAGCCTAAGGGGTTTATTCTCTCGAATATTAGTAATCATGTATGCAGATTGAAGAAAGCATTGTATGGATTAAAACAAGCTCCCAGAGCATGGTATGAAAGACTTGATAAGTACTTGCAAGATCAAGGATTCAAGAGAGGACTTGCTGATAGTAATCTTTACATCAAAACAAAAGGTGGGCATCAATTGATTGTTGTAGTGTATGTTGATGATATCATTTTTGGAGGAAATATTGAAAAGATGACAAAAGAATTTTATGATAGAATGCAAAAAGAATTTGAGATGTCTATGCTTGGAGAATTATCATTTTTCTTAGGATTACAAATATTTCATTCAAATAAAAGAATTTTTATATCTCAAAGTAAATATACCAAGGAAATGTTGAAGAAATTTGGTTTTGAGGATTGTGTACCAGTTGGCACACCTATGTGTACAAGAAATAAGGTGAGCAAGGATGAAGATTCACCTATTACAGATCAATCTTTGTTTAGATCTATGATTGGTAATCTTTTATATTTGACAACACTAAGACCAGACATCATACATGCAATAGGTATGGTTGTAAGATATCAGCGATCTCCAAGAGATAGTCATGTTCAGATGGTGAAAAGAATATTCAGATATATCAAGGGGACATTGGATTATGGATTATGGTATCCCACATGTAAAGATTTTATAGAGTAATTTTCACTCTATGTCATATTTAATTTATTCTTTTGATCCAAGCACTGCAATTTTTGGTTCCTGAGCACCTTGGACATAGTGGCAGAATTTTGAAGCAGAGGGCTGGTTCATTTTGCCTAAGTGTTGAGATGTAGTAGAAGCTGCCAAGTGTCACCCTCTGAGCATAGGTCTTTTTCTCCTTCTTGTTTCCTTCATCTCATTTTTTCCCAAGTATTAAGTTCAAGCAGAAGCCACCAAGTGTCACTTTTTGGGACACAAAGCTGATAGCTGGCATCCTTTGAGTTCCCCTTTTATAACTTTCTAGAGAACTATGGATCATGCCACGTACCTAGTAGCAGTTAAGTGGAACGCACCACGTGTCAGCATCTACATCTCATATCGGCATCCACATTTCAATCAAAGACTTTCAACAAGCTAAGTAGCAGAGAAAGTTGAAAGCGCTAATTGTCACTCTCTGGTCCCTTTCTACTCCATCCCCAAAAGAGAAGCAAAAGATGCCACGTACCCCTAGATGAAGAAGCAAAAGATGCCACGTATCTTCCTCAAAGCCATAGAAGCCTCTACATGTCAATGCCTAAGAGAATCATCTTCATGCTCTATTGACAAATATAAAATGGTGGAGGGTCTCGAGTGTTACTTCAAAGGTCTGCAGAAGCTGCCAAGTGTCGCCAGCCGTAAAAGTCTAATATGTGTCCTGAATAAATCTACAACACAACCAAGGTAAGCAGAGATAGCCACGTGTCTTTGATGAATTAGGTGTAAGGTGCCAAGTGTCATTCTCTGGTACCTCCTAGACCATAAAGAGAATTTCATGAATTGACCAAGTTTCCTCTTCCGTATCTAATAGAACAGAGTGTCCATCTATCTGTTAAAATGAAATGGAGGGAAAATCAGATGGAGTTAATTCAGGTAGATGAAACAGTTCATCAGGTAGATTTTTGGAGCCCCTCACAGCATTGAAGGCACTATCTATTTGTCCCATAATAGCGGAAGTAGGGTAGACGTTTGAGAGGCCAAAGAGGCGAAGGACAGAGAAGATTGCATGGGAAAGAAAGTGATCAAAGGAGACACCCAAGGCTATATAAGGAGAATTGTAAAATCTTAAAAGGGGGGATTCTCATAGTTTTAGACTTTCTGAGGTTTGTGACCAGTAATATCATTTGCTCTTATCTCAATTTTCTTGAGTTGTAAGGTTGATATAATTGTGCATGTTTCTATGCCCTTTATGTGGCTGAATGAATTAAGGAAATTTGAGCTCCATGCCTTGGTTGGTGTTGTCTGTGTCATTTTCAAAGTAGTTTATACTATAGATTTTCTAGTGTTGTGATTGGAAATGTTATTTGCTTTTGTCTCATTTTCTAGAGTCTGAAGTTCTACATAAGTGTGCGTGACTTCTGTGCCTCTTATGTGATTGGAGGATTCTACTAAGAAGATAGAACACTATGCCTTTGTTGACAATTCTTGTATCTCAGCAAAAGACTCCCCTGTTGTGAGCCTTCTATTTCTGTTATTCCAATCTTTTACATTGATCATGCACTTGTCTACTCTTAAATGTAATAGAATCCTATAATAGTCACTCTATGCTCAGGTTAGGATTAGGATTACACTCAGGCGCATCGTCATAGATAGGTTTTAATTCTTGCATTTTGCATTTCTGTTAATCTCCTATCCCTTTTCCCCAACACCTATAAATAGAAGAGACCAGCTTCTTTAAAACCTAGAGGTTTTTTCAAGCCACATCGTCCCACATCTTGAAACTTCCCATTGTTGATTGGCTAGGATCTAGCACAATTTTATGCCATCAACAGATTTCACTTTAGTTTTTTATATAAATTCAGATTGGGCAGGGTGCTTAGATGATAGAAAGAGTACAAGTGGAGGAGCTTTATTCCTTGGTGATAGCTTAGTATCATGGCTAAGTAAGAAGCAGAACTCAATATCACTTTCTACAACTGAAGTAGAATATATTGTAGCAGTATTGTGTTGTACTCAAGTGCTTTGGATGAAGCAACTTTGGAAGATATCAAGGTAAAGTATGATGAACCTATTTCCATTTTTTGTGATAACTCAAGTGCTATAAGTATTTCAAAAATTACAGTAATGCATTCAAGAACAAAAAATATTCCCATTAGATATCACTTCTTGAGAGAGTAGGTTGCATATCAACAGGTTAAGATGGAATATATTAGTACTACAGAGTAGATTGCAGATATTTTCACAAAGGCACTACTAAAAGACACATTTGAGTATCTGTGAGAGAAGTTGGGAGCAATTTCCTTTACTTCCTACCATTGAGGTTCAGCATTAGTTGAGGGGGAGCTAAGTGTTAGCTCTAGGTAGGCCCTTTGCCATTGATGTCAAATGGGGAGAATAACAGGTATAGGTATAGGTGCAAAAAATAGGTACAGGGAATAGGTATAGGTTGCTACAATAAGGGGGAGTTACTGTATGTTTTCAGATCATAGGATGTGCAGGTGACAAGATGTTTTAGTTTTAGGATTGAGGTTGCCATCAATGACAAAGGGGGAGATTGTTGGAAATATTTTCATTGATGTCAAAGTTCTAGCATTATTGGTGATAAAGGCCCCATTGCATTTAATGTTATTTATCTTGGCTAGTGTGAGTTAATATTTATTTAATATTAATGAATATATTTTTGGTTACATATGAGACAAAAGAAGGGGCCATGGAGAAGTCAAAGAGCCATGGGGTAAAGACAAAATAAGGATGGGACACATTTTCCCATGAAGAGTCATCTTGGGGAATTCCAAGAGTCACCAAGTGAAGACAAAAGAGGAAGGGCACAATTTCTCATGAAGGGACACTTTGAGGAATACAAAAAGTCACCAAGATAAGGACAAAAGTGGGAAGGACATTTTTGGTCATGAAGGGTCACCACATGACTTTTCAAAGGCAAGGATATGAAGGGTCATACAAGTTTGGCACCATTTTCCATGAGGATTGAAGGGTCACAAAGGGGGAAGGCCAAAGGTCATTTGGAAAGCTATAAATAAAGGCTTGAGAAGCCATTTGTAATATGTGAGATAGAGGTTGATTTGATATTGTAATATCTAGCTTAGAAGAGCAATTATGAGAGATGAATATGATTTGTATTTGTTATATCTAGCTTAGAAGAGCAAAGGTGAGAGAGAGGAAAGAGATGTTGTATTAAACTATCATTTTTTGAGATAACAACATTGAGAGATAGGTGTTGTGGTATACACAAAGGGGTTGGTGCTTCTGTGGGTTGGTGCTCATGAATAGTATCTAGGTTGGTGCTCAGCAAAGGGGTTTGGTGCTCCTGTGGGTTAGTGCTCATGAATAGTAGTTGGGTTGGTACTCAGCAAAGGGATTTGGTACTCTTGCAAGTTTGTGCTTGCAAATATTGTTTGGGTTGGTGCTCATTCATATACTTGAGATTTTTCTCTATGGTTTTTCCCACATTGGGTTTCCACATTATATCTGGTGTCTCTCTCTATCTTGTGTGGTGTTTATTATTTGATTTTTATTGCATATCTTGAATGTTTGATTAAGTGGATTTTGGTTAAAGGAAAGTTTTATTAGATATATCATATACTGATTCACCCCCCTCTTAGTATATCCCATGCTTAACAGCTTCCTCTTTCTCTTTTAACTAAGGATCGTACCATTCCTCTCATGGATGAGATTACTAATTATTACCCTCCATGCAATGCTCAAGAGCCATATTTACCTGAAGATGATTTCACTTTCAAAGATTTTAGAGTGGCTAAATTATTTCAAGATCCTCTCACCATGTCTCCTAGAGAATTCAATAATCTTGGGATTTCATCTTCCGAAGATCCTCATGAATCCCAAGCATGTAAAATTTATCCTACATATGATGACAAATATATCATGGCCCAAGCTCAATTAAGAGACTTGGATGTCTTACATTATCAAAAGACTTTAGCCCAAATTCATTATTTGAATTAGGATGTGCATACCATTTTTGTAGCTAAACACTTAGAACCTAAGGGTTATGTGTTTCCTATTAATCCTCCTCTTATCAATTCACCTTGGGTGGTAGAACAACTTACACCTTCCAAAACTACAAAATTAACTTCACCTTATCTACCTCCTTTGGATCTTCCCAACAAATCTACTCCATCTAATTCTTCTACTCCTACAATCACACTTGATGCCAAGGCAACCAATGTTTTTCAAATACACTATGAATATGATTGTCATGGTAACCAAATTCTAGATATAGAAGTAGATGTTGAGTATTGTGGTCCTCTTCCTACTTTACCTAGTGATGAAGCTATTATTTAATTACTTTATGCTCAAAAACCTCAACTCCCCTAGCAACATCATAAACTTGGACATTTTAAAACTAAAACTCCTCACTTCAAAAACTTTATCACTAGCATCGATCCTAAAAAGAACCCAATTTACTCCTTACCTAATGCACCATACCAGTTTAAAGATGGAAATTCCATGCTTATTGAATAAATAACTCACATTAAATATGGTACTCCCTCATGCCCTTGACCAATCACAATTTCCAAAGAACTCTCACCTACTGAACATGATAATTTCAGCCCATTTTTTGATAAGTATCAAGAGGGATTCACACAGTATTACCAAGACATGCCTAGCACTAACCCTAGCATAGTTGTCAATAATATCATTACCTATCTTGATACCAAACCTATGTGTCATAAGCAATGCAAATTTACTCCCAAAGCTACCAAATTATGCCATAAGAAAATCATCAAACTACTTGATGCTAAATTTATTAAACATATGGATTATTTTGAATGGGTTTCTAATATTGTTCCTGTTCCCAAAAATCTCACTATGGTTATTATTATTTTCATTGATTTACATAATCTTAATGTTTCTTGTCCTAAAGATAACTTCTCTTTGCCTTAAATATATGCTATTATTTATTCCATGACTGGATATGAAATGTTATCTCTTATGGATGGCTTTTCAGGATACAATCAGATTCATATAGCTCCCAAGGACCAACATATGATTACTTTCACCACGGAATGGGGTGCCTATTGTTATGTAAAATGCCCTTTGGTCTCAAAAATTCCTTGGCCACTTAACAACATGAAATGACTAATATATTTCATGACCTCATCCATAAAATTGTCTAAACATACGTGGATGATCTTATCACCAAATCCAAGCATCATAAAAACCACCTTTTTGATTTTTCCATCATCATTGATCGTCTCCTTAAATATAAAATCTAACTTAATCCTTTCAAATGTATTTTTAGAGTTACATCTAGGAAATTATTAGGATTCTTAGTCTCTCTCAATGGCATCAATGTTGATCCAATCGAGATTAATGCTATTATCAACATGCCCATTCCTCATTCTATTCCTGATATTCGTACCAACTTAGGCAAATTTGGGGAAATTAGATGATTCATTCCTGAGATGTCTTATCAGATTCACTCTATTAATTACCTTCTTTAAAAGGTATAGCCTTGGAATGGATAAAACCATGTCAAAAATCATTTGACAATATGAAAGAGTCATTGCTTCATCTAACTACACTTTGCCCTCCTTCTACTGATAAACCTTTAGTTCTGTATAGTTATTCCACACCTATTTTAGTTGGGGTAATGCTTTTCCAATAGGAAGATATAGGCAAGGAGTATGCCATCTAATATATTCGCTGAGGCTTCATTGATTATGAAACACATTATACTAAAATTGAGCATGATTGCCTCACTATCTATTTTTACATTGAAATTTTTTGTCACTACATGCTTTACCAAACCACCTATGTCATCATTCATTCTAACCCCCTTCATCATTTCTTCTCCAAAGAATTTATTCTAGGAGATAGAATTGGAAAGTGGATGGTTTTACTAATGGAATTCGATCTTCACATTGTCATGCAAAAGGCTATCAAAGGGCAAGTCATAGCAGACCATCTTGTCACATCTCCTATTCTAGTCACTTCTTTCCTTCAAGATAAGCTTTTAGATGATAATATCCTTTATATTGAAGGTTTTAATCAAGAAATTTCTCTTAAAGATTATTTTCATAGCTTTACTACCGATCTTGTAGCTAATAAAATTGATGAATCTTCCCCTCCCTTTGATACTACTAAATCAAAGGTAGTTATCAAGGAGCTTCTTGAAATTAATGTTGAATTACATGAGGATACTTTGACCCTCCACTTTGATGGTGCTAAATTCCTTCAAGGATGTAGGTCAGGTTTCATTCTCACTAGTCCTCTTAGCAACATCATTCTTTTAGCTTTCCATTTTACATTTGATGTCACCAATATCATGGTCGAGTACAAAGCTCTTATCTTAGGTATGAGAGCTACTCTTGATTTAGACATATAATACCTTCATGCTTTGGGTGATTCTCAACTCATTTGTCATCAAGTTAGTGGTGCCTATTAATACAAAAGTGAAAAACTTATTGCCTATCATCAAATTACAATCAATCTTGCCAAGGATGTTGTCTCTTTTACAATTGAGCCTATTCTTAGAGATAAAAATTCCATTGCTAACTCTCTTTCCTCTTTAGCATCTCTTTTTCCTCCACATCAAGTTTTTTATGATCCTCCTTTTATCATACAAATAATCAAATCCCCATCATCTACTCACCCTCCTGATTCACTTAATTTCCACATTGAGGATGTCACCATCCAAAAATGCCCATTGTATCAAGATATCATCTAATTCTTAGAACATCAAACTTATCATCTTAACTTGGATTCTCATGAAAAGACACATCTTTGAAAACAAGATTTTAAGTACATATTTGGACATAACATCCTTTATTATCATAATTCCAGAAGTACCTTCATTTATTGTGTCATGCAAGATGAGGTCCCTCCTCTACTTGAACAAGCACATGGGGGCATTTACAGTGGTCATTATGGTGGACATAGTAAAAATCACAAAGGCTTATGTATGGGTTACTATTGGCCTACTCTAGAAAAGGATGCTATTGAATATGATAAAAAGTGTAATCCTTGTCAGCTTCATAATGATTTCATTTATATTCCACCAACTAAACTTCAAACCATTAAATCTCCTTGGCCATTTTCCACATGGGGATTTTATCTCATTGGTAAACTTCCTCATTCCCAAGATGGGCATGTATTTATTATCACCGCTATCGAGTACTTTACCAAGTGGGTTTAGGCAATGCCCCTTGTTAATATTATCAGTCCTACCATTTCCAAGTTCATTCTTAACCAACTCATTTGTCATTTTGGTTTTCCCCACACAATCATTTTTGACAATGGTGGTAATTTCAAAAATAAACATGTTAAACAAATTTGCACCAAATTTAAGATTAATCATAAATTTTCCACTCTTTATCATCCAAGTGCAATGGTCAAGCTGATGCCACTAAAATATTCTCAATAAAATAATTTAAAAGATAATTCATGAAACCTACATAGATTGGAATATTCATCTTTATCCTGTACTTTGGGCCTATCAGAATGCCATTCGTACTACCATTGGGGTAACTCCAATTTATCTAGTTTATGGTTTTGAGTTAGTTCTTCCTCTCGAAGTTGAGATTCCTTTTCTTCACATATCTCTTCATGGCAAAATTCATGATGATTAATTGCATGAATCTCACCTTCATGCTCTTGATCTACTTGATGAACGTCACCTCTCTGCCTTACAACATAATTACCAATATAAGGCTCGTATTGCCTGACAATATAAAAAATGTGTTAAAATTTGCACAATTAATTTTTGGTGATCTTATCCTTAAATTAGACCACTCATGATAAATAAGGCAAGTATGCCCAAAAATGGTGGGGCCAATACTTAGTTAAAGATATTCTTGGTCCAAGTACTTACTGCCTTCAAACTAATGAAGGCCATGTTTTCAAAGAACCCACCAATGCTCTCTTCCTAAAAAAATACTTCAGCTACTCATTTCCTTCTTATTACGCTTTATATTTAAATCTATCTAATACTTTTTATAGGTTACTTAAGCATGGGTCTCTCCCTTTGCAGTAGTTCCCTCTTGTTCACAAACCTTTTGTCCTCCCTTTTTTTCCTTTTGGTTTCTTGATGTACCATAGTCTTTCTTATTTTCTCTTTCATTTTATCTTATTTTTTATTATTTCTATCTACTAATTTTTATTTAGCGCCCCTTAGGTTGTTATTTTGTGATTTACTTTGTAAGACCATGGATAGGACCCAACATCCCTCACAAAATCACCATTTTTTACTTATTTTCCTTCTCTTTTTGATGCTTGCCAATGCTATTTTGGCATCCTTTGGGTTATTATTTTGTGAGGTGCTTTGTACAAAGGCTCCCTCACTTTTGATTTTCTCTTTCTTATTAGCACCCTTGTGATTCTTTCTTTTATGAGTTACTTTGTAAGACTATGGATAGGACCTGACCCTCCTCATAAAATTACCATTATTTTTATGTTCTTGATCCTTGTTTTTAAACTTTAGTTTTTACTTCTATTGTTAGATAGAATTTTCAAACAATCTATGTTAGCATGTTTTCCTCTATTTCCCTCTTTCTTATGATAAGGAATCACACCTTTGCTATCATTGTATCCCTTATTTTTTCCCTTTATCACATTTTTTACAATTTTAAGTAATTTAAATTGTTTCATGTGTCATTCCTCTTTATTTTCCCTATTCTTTCATTTCCTCATTGGATAAAACAAGGTCAAAGTCAAGATAGCACTATTATTTCACCTAGATTTACGACACTCTTAGACCCTGTGCTCTTTGAATTTTCTCTCTCTTAGAAATCTTGTCTCAAATTTTTCAAATGAAAGTCATTTTTATCACCCATGTTTGGTTTTCCAAATCCGTATGGAGGAGGAATAGAAAAATCCATTAGGAAAGTTAAAAGCCAAATCATTTGAAAATAAAAGGCAATGATCTCTAAAAGGTAACATACAAATATCAAAATTCAAATCACACCAACAGACATGATTATAAGCATATTTATTATCTCCAATCAAAGATCAAACTCCAAAATTGGCTTCACATAGACTCAAAGTCCTTTGGGGTGTGGTAGGCCAGTAGATTGGAATAGGGGAATTCAAAAAAATATATGATGCTACCTACTTTCTCACTCAAGTACCCAGTATTCATAGTAGACCAATGGCTCTATAAGGGGTCTTGAAAAGTGAGGAACACATCATGGGGAGGTAGGTCAATTTTAATTTTCATGCATATAGCCTTCATGGGATGATCTATATACTCCATTTTTTTACCCAAGACTTGTGTCACTAAGAGAAGTTCTTCAAAGTTCCTAAGGTTGAAAGTCCTCTCGTTTTAACAAACCTAATTTGAGTGTCTTGAATTTGATAAAGAGTTATCTCTACCTTAGTTTTTCCTTCATTCTCCCCTCCACCCATTTCATCTCCCCCCTTGATATACACATTATGATTCCAAATCTATTTTGCATCTTCTTTAAATTCCTTCTTCATTTCTTAAAATCATGCTAATACTACTTTATTTTAATTTTATCTATCTTTAGATGAAAAACAACATGTTCGAGAAACTTTGTATCATATTCTTCACTTCATTTTAAATTTACTAAACTTACTTTACTTTCCCTTTCTCATTTATCATTATTTTGTTGTCCTACTATTATGAACACCTGAGTTCGTACCCTTTTTCCATTATTGAGTGAGACGTGGTTTGTTACTACTTACTCATCAATGTTATTTTCCCTTTTATGCATCCCATTTTTCTATTATTGAATGAGATGTGGATTGTTACTTCTCACTCATCAATTTTATTTTACCATTTTGTTTTTATTTTTACCATTGATTTGTCTTGCTTATCATTCCTTTTTAAACATGTATCCTTGGTTTGAATTGGTGAGTTGTCATTTTATTACTTTTAGTTTACTTGTTTGAGAGTTTTTTGGTCTTTAATAGCCTTGGATTTTTAGTTACCTAATTTAATCTTGTTTGACTTGGTCATTTGATCTAACATAACACTTGTCACCTAGCTTGCTGAATTCTTGAGTATGTCCCATCCACATAGCACCAGTTATCTTGGCTTTTATTGCATTGTTTATTTTTTCTCTTTAGTTTTGTATTTTTGGGTTTGTTGAAAGCAGTCTCTATGCCTTATATAATCAAAACTAAAAACATAGCTAAAAACCATCCTGTGATAAAAGATAAGTCAAGGTATACATCATATTTACTTTTTAGATTAGTTTCCCTTTCAGTCATTTATTTTCAGTTATTTTATGCTTTTTAAAATATTGCAACTTTTTTTATCATCAACATTGTGTGTGTCTTTATGTTCTTTCTCAAAGCACCATCCCCTATTACACCTTAGTGATACGTGATGATATTCGAGTGGGTCATATGTATACACACAATATTTTAAACTTTTATGAAATAATGACGCTTCACATGTTGCAAGAACCTGTCATGACTCAATCTCTCTAAGTGCATGCCTTAAGGGGTGCACCAGAAAAGGGGTGGGTAGACCTTTGGTGCTTTACAAGATTGTTTCCACTTATTTCCACATTATTCCTAATCTATTTAGCTCCTAAAACCTTTCCCTAAACTATTTATCCTCCCTTGCACATTCTTCTAGTCTTTTTCTCTTTCTATCCTTCTTTTCCTTGATTTACACCCTTTTAACCTATTTAGTACACTAGCTCGACCTGATCAACCTAGTGTATTCTAGGGTCACTTTATCTATTTTGAATTGTTTGCCTTCTGACTGACCTAGAATAGATTTCAGGCATTAGCCTGAGAATGTACTAGGTCAACCTAGTCGACCTAGCATAGTCAACATGTACAAATAATTTTTGGGTGAGATAATCCTATATATACAAGGTCATTTTGGTCATTATTAAGAATATGCAATAAAGTGTTATTATTCACTCATGATTTTTCACAATCTATTCTTCCACCATTCTACTTGAGGAGTCTTAGTTTAAGTTTCTTATTTGGAGAATCTAGTCTTATGGATAGGTATTGGATGCTTTGGATTAACAAAGTGATCCTTACAAACCACAACAACCTATTGCAAAGACCCATTGGCCAAGGGAGAGATTAAATCATGATGGGTTCATTTTCAGGTAATTATATTCTAACTTTGTTCTCCTCTCTTTTAGTAGATAAAAGCAGCATAAGTGTTGGCTCGAATAATATTACTCTTCATATTCTATGTATTAGGGAGTTACTCATAATTTATTTTAAGTTCCCTATACATATTTGATTACTTTTCATCTAACCCTTCACTTTGTGCCACAAGCTTTAGTACGCACTAGATTAGTTTACTTTTCTTATTATTAGAATACATTTACTTTCTTGTTTATTACATATGTGAACATCAAATTATATGAGTTTTTAAGGGTTGTTGTGTGATTATGTTAAACTGTAGGCTTTGGAACCCTTCCTATCATGATGTGTTATGAAAATTATATAAGTGATCCCCTAATCAATTTTAGTAGATCCCCATATTAATCATTTTCTCACTTAACATGTGTATCCCCAATCTGAAGTGTAGGTGTGCTCTATCTTATCCGATCTAAGATTAATTCATGCACATCATTCAATTTTGATTTCATAAAAGGTCCCCAAACCCTAGGAGAACTAAAAATATAAGAAATACCAAGGTCTACCAAGGACCCAACAAGAACAAAGACCTACCAGGCCCAAAGACAACCAATATATAGCCTTGACACCAATAAAGAATAACAAAAAAAAATAGGGTCTAGTCTAAATCTAAACTACCAGAAACATCCTCCCAAGATGTTTTAATATTTTAAAGGTTTGAATCGATATAAGAAAATAATTTGTCTTTATCTATAATATTATGGAAACCACTGCACTGACCTTCTTACCTTTCCCTTTGCCAATTATCTTTGGCTCAAATAACTCTCTAAGGTGAGATAATTTTTTTTCAATATTCTAAATACCCTTATACACAACATCCTTACTACAATTCACTACAAAAATGATATTTTTATGATGTTTATCATTCTCCTGTTCTAATATCTCCACCTTGAATAAGAGACTCTAAAGTTGCTAATCATCCTCCCTAGTTGAAGAGATTTGGTCCAACCTAGTGTTTTCTTGCTATAGGAAATTCACCTTACCTTTAAGATCCATAACCTCTCTCATAAACCAATGAATTATATATTTTTTCAGGTCTAATTCTTTGACTATCTTATTTATGTTCTCCTTGCCCTTAAGAGAAGTTACCAAGTTGTTGATTGCCTCATTCTAGTCTTTTAGTTGCTTGTTAATACAAATTTTTGCTTTATATGTGGCGACATATATAGTCAGACCTTTTTCAACCTCAAGAATAAGTTTTTTGACATACTTATTTCTTTGCTCTTTATCCTTAAGACCCTCCCCTGAAGCATCTTTGACATCATCTACATCAATATAATCCCCTACCAAATCCCCCTTCTTTATTTGCAAGCCATGTTTTCCTTGATAAACATATACAGGATTTGAAGCAATCTAAAGGCATTTTTTGATGTTCTCCTATGACTTTAGATACTTACTTTCCATATCCTTGGTCCTATTTTACACAAGATTATTATTAATCTTTGTAGACCTACTCGAGCTCCCAGGGTATTTTGTCTAAACCTTTTTTATTTTATGATGTCAATATGAGCATCTTTTGTATCTTTCTTTTAGGGATGGGAAGGTCTAGGATAATTTGGTTCATGCCCTTAAATTATTTATGAATGAGATAAATCACCCATTCATGCCTTGGGTTGAATAATTACCATGCTTGAACTTTGTGGTCCAAACTTCCATTGATTTTAGAATGAAAAAATGAATACTGAAGGGAATACCATGTCTAAAATAGTTTAACATCTTAAATAAAGACCATATAACTATATTAAACCTACCTTTTAGGGTTACATACTGCATCAAATTAAATGCAACCTCCACAACTGGTTTGGGTAAGGATTCTCGATCAAAACCATTATGCAATAGTTCCAATTATTCTCCTTCCTCCAAGAATGTCTATTTGTCCCTTTTGAAATCCTTCACTGAGTTATAAATCATAATTTCCTTAATAGCCATCCTAGTAATGTTGGAAATAAGTTCCTCTATTATATCAATATTAATGCCATTGATTGTGACATTTCTATCCTCCTAAGCTTTTGAAAACATGGTCAAAATATGCCTGTCATGTCCTTCAATCTTCTCCATGAAGCCAACAAATCCTCCTACTTGCAGAGCTACCCAAATTATTTCATTTTTCTTGACTTTAGGTGACATTTTTTGTTCTATTTTGCTAGGTAAGCCCATATTTCTACCCTTAAAACAAACACATAGATGAAAAAGGCTTTCTTTGTTCTGGAATATAGGCTTCATAGAATAACACCGAGAGGAAATGTTATTGTATTTTGTATTTGGGTTGTCTATTAGATGTTTCAAGACTTATAAAAACTTCTCAATAGATCCCAAAAGAATAAAATAAAATAATATAAGGCTACAACTCACAAGAATCCAATATTTATTTCCTCTATCAACTAGAGGCTTCCCCCAATATGCTTAAGATTATGTTCATTAAAATTTCCTTCATCTTTAATATTTAGAAAAATATCCCTAGGCATTTCTTCATAGTCCATCCATGTCATTTGACCCATAATAAACACTCCTTTATTGGAGAACTAATCTTATATAGAGTTTCCTTCCCTATAAGTATGTTGGATGATAACCTATTGTAAAGTGTCCGTAATAATTATAGCTTCCTCTAAAACATGTTTTATGGACAAACTGATGGCATTTTTTCTTGAAAAGTAGTTCACAATATTTAAAGAGTCTCCCTCAATAATTAATTTTTGAATTACCAATTATTTTCCCAGTTTAATCCCTAATAGCATTACTAGAGCTTCAGCCTAGTGATTGGACTTAACACCCATGTCTCTGTCATAGGCTATAACCACATTGCCCTATGATCCCTAATTATTTTACTTCTTCTAGTTGGTCCTGGGTTATGTTTCAAATCTCCATCAAAATTGAGTTTCATCTAGCCTAAAAGAGGGGGTTTCCATTTAGTTCTTTTCTTAATTTTATCTTTAGGGTCTAGTTTACCCAACTTAGATGTATCAATTTGCCAGTTATGAGTTAGAGTTTGTTCAAATTGAAACAATATTTTACCTTTATTAATAAGAACATAATTTAAATTATAATTAATGTGTTAAAAAATTCTTTTAGAAATAACTTTTCTACTACACCTCTTCCCCTTGAATATTTTATTGTTGTGTTCTCTCAAAATACCCCAAATAATATGTGGCAAAGCCAATTTACAAAGTTTATTGAGTAGGGAATTTTGGAATGGACACCCCCAAGACTACCACACTTCTATTAGAGAACCTAATTGCATCCAAGAGATATTAAATTTATCAAAAAATTAGCTCCAAATCTTCTGAGAAAATGAGTAGCTGACAAGCAAATACAAAAGTGATTCATTGTCCTCTTCACAAAGGACACACATATTGATTAGGAAATAAACTCATAAATTGTTAATTATAAGAATGATATTTTATACCACAACCCATAGAATTTTTTTATTTAAGTTAGTCATTTGTCCTATAACAACTCTGAGCTGCCATTAAGCCCAAGTTATTGTGCTAGTAGGCCATAATCTGATTTAACTTTGTAATGCCCATTTAAAGAATCCTTTTAGACCATTTGATTTTCTCTATTCATGATCAGAATATGCACATTTTTTAAAATATTATTTAGGTTATAAAGCTTCAATATGTCTTCCTGGTTTAAGTTATCCAAACTCAACCTCTTCCAACCTTTTACTCCTTCTACCTCCTACCAATATTCCATCACTTTGAAACCATATTTATTCTTAATGCTTTCTTTTAATTGTAGTCCTATGTTACTATGAGAAAGAGGATTTTATAAAACCCAACTATTTATCCAAAATTCAACCCTACATCCATTACCAATCTGCCATTTAGAACTTGACCTTATCAACTCTTAGTTTGAGATCAATAAATTTTAGACATGTGAGCCTTGAACAAAATGGTCATCAATAAGTATGCAAATTAGTTACCTTCCTTATAAATAATTAAAATGAAGGATTTTATTCCAAGCCATGCTTGAATTAATGAATCTCCAAACAAACTTCAAAATGAGAGCTTTATTCATCAAGTGTAAATTCCTTAAACCCAATCCGCCTTATCTTTTCTTAGAGCATACCTTATTCCAAGAAACAAGATGAATTTTTCTTCTTCTTCTATTCCAGACCAAATAAAGTTGCATTTCTTATATTTAATTTATCCTCCATTATTTTAGGTAGACTACAAAATGAGAGAATACAAATTGGGAGGCTCTAAAGCACACTCTTAATCAGTAAAACTTTTCCAGCATGGGATAAGAGCTTACCTTTCCAACCTACGATGTTTTTTTAAATCTCTCAATCAAAATATTTCATGCTATCACTAAAGTTGATTATTGAAGATAGGCATTCCCAGTTATGAAGAAGGAAGTTTCTTGATTTGATAGACTATAAGTGTGGCTATTCTATCTTGTCTAGCCACTGATGTATTAAATAAATACACTAAACTTTTATCAAAAAATATTTTTTTATTGGAGGTCTATTCATACATCACCAAAATATTTTTAATGTTTCCCACTTCTTGCATAGATGCTTCAACCAAAATAATGGTGTCATCTATAAATTTCTGATGAATTATCGAATCGACCAACCTTTCTGGTTTAAAACCTTTCAATTGTGAAAAAACCAAAGCATTAGTAATGAATTTACTAAGTGATTCCACCATAATGATGAACATGAATGGGGAAAGAGGATCCCCCTGTCTCACCCCTTTATCCATTTTGAAAAAACCATGGGCTACCCCATTTACCAAAATAGAGAAAAATCAAGTGGTAATACAAGCTCTAATGATTGTCCTAAATTTGTCATGAAAACCAAAGTGAGACATAACTTTGTCCAGGAAACTCTAGTCTAGCTTGTCATATGCCTTAGCCATATCCAATTTAAGCACAATATCCACCCTTTGACTATTTTACATAGAATGTATATATTCGTGAACTACAATCACTCCATCTTGAATTTGTCTATCTAGAATAAATCTGCCTTGCTCAGATTGAATGATTTTTTCCATGATAGATTGCATCCTTAGAGCAATAAGCATGGTGATAATTTTATTTATGGAATTACACAAACTAATAGGCCAAAAATTTGAAAAGTTTACAACGCCTTCCTTCTTAAGAATAAGAACTAAGAAAGTATTAAATTCTTTTAATAACTGATTAGTGAAAAGGAATTGATTCACAATTACAGCCACATCATCTCCTATAATATCCCATAATTTATGGAAAAAGGCTATGGGGAAACCATTTGGGTTAGGGGCCTTGTCTAAATTCATCTTGAAGAGCACAAATTTAAGATCTTCATTAGAGGTCAAAGTTATGAGCATTTCATTATCCTCTAGATTAATCAACTCTGGAATCCCTTGTAAAAGTTCCTGTTCAAATCAAATATTCTTTTTAAAATTATTTTTGTACAATTTTTTGAAGAATTTGACACTTTCTTGATTAATACATTCTTGATCTAAGGAGCGCTGACCTTCACTATTGATAATCTCTTTAATATCATTATGTTTTCTATGTTTCAAAGTAGACATGTGAAAAAAGGGTATTTCTATCCCCTTACTTAAGCCAAATGCTTCTAGATTTCTATCTCCATAATGATTCTTCTCTAGTTACTATAGTGTGGTAGTTACATAGGAGCTATCTTTCTCTGCTTTGTATTTATGAATCATAACCCTTCTCCTCAATTTCTTCTCTGATTTTCAAAGCTTTAGTTTTAAGAGTCTTCTTTTGCAAATGCACATTCCCAAAGCCCTCTTTATTCCATTGTTTAATCTTGATTTCAATTTTTTTTTAAAATTTCAGTCAGATTGAACATAACAGATCCACTACCATTCTTAATCCACTATTCTAAGATCCTATCATGAATATCATGATACGTAAACCACACATGTTCCATTCTGAAGGGATACTTGATCACCTTAGGAATCTGATCCATAATATTCAATTCCAATAGAGTGTGATTGGATCCAATCTTAGGAAGAGCTTTATGAGTCATTTCCTTATATTTTAACCACTCCAATGAAATAAAAACTCTATCTAATCTACATTGGATGAGATTTTTGCCAAGCCTCATATTAGTCCAGGTAAATTTTGACCCTCTTAGGTCTAAATCCAACAACCAAGATCAGAAATAAAAGAAGAAAAGTCCTCCATGTTGTCCATACACACTTATTTTCCTCTTTTTTTATATCCTAGACGCAAGGGAGAATTGAATTTACCTTTTAGGATCCAAGAAATATCCTTGTAATTATTTATAAAAAATATAATATCTTCCCAAAGATTTTAGTGAGCTGAACAAAAATTTGTAACATAAACATTAGAAAAAATCCACACTTATTATCAATCACATCAGTAAAAAGGACTGTCATATGATGTCGGGACATGAGAATAGGTTCCCCCAAATGAAATTTAGAATCTAAAAAAGTTATAAGCCCATCTTATGCTCTAAATGCACTAGCACAAACTGCTTCAACTTCATTCCAATACATATTTTTATGGTTTAAGAATAAATTTTCCTCAATCTTAGATTCTTATATAGCTAAAATAATAGGTTTATTAGTCCTTCTAAAATCCTTAAAAACTTTCTGTTTAGCTAAACTATGCATCCCTCTGATGTTCCAAGAAAAAATCAACATGATTAAATACTGGTAGAAGAGATACCTCCTTTAAAGGGGAGATTTTTTGAAATCCATCTACTATGTCTTCTTGCATACATTTTATGAAAATCTCTTTCTTAAAATATTTACCTATATTGGGTAGAGTTTTGTAAGCCAGGCCCTTTCTCCCTCTTTTGTTGACTATAATTAAAGTCAATTTTGCTTTGGCATTATTCTTGGGAGTAACTATGATTTGTTGAGATTCCATTATCTCCTCATTAACTACAGTAGAGGGTGTATTATCCACCTACTTATAACCTTCTGTGTTATTTTGTTTAAACACTTGCTCTTCCTTTCCTTCTCTTGTTATAGAACTCCAAACTTATTTAGGGACTGAGGAATTGAAACCTCTAGCACTTCAAACTCAACATTGCTAATCTGGATGATGACTGCATCTACTTCTAGGTCTATAACCTTCTGATTTACCTACTTTAGGATTGATTCCAATGAAGACCGTTCCAAAAAAAATTGGGAGCCTTTTTTCAGTGTTTTTATTTTCACCCAGTTGTGAAACATCTTTGGTACCAATTACTTCCTTTAAAGTTACATCTAGAGATATCTTTCCCCCTACTTAATGACTGTACTATATAGATTTGCATCTATTCTCTGTGAAAATTTTGAAATCATCTTGTTGTCTTGTGCTTTTCATTTACCTTAAAAGGAACACCTCCTTTTCTTTGCCACACTGAATTATTAGGGAATGAGGAACACACATATGATGAATGCCAAAGTTTATGGCACTTATCACATAGAAGGGCCAATATTTCAAACTTGATTTTTTGAGCTCTAACTCCAAAAGGGGTATGTAAAAAAAATGATGTGGGGAGTTCTTGGTTCACAAAAGTGTTCGCATAGAACCTATCATGCACTAGCCTAGATCTTGATTTGGTAGTAGAATCAAAAGTAATCAGGCATCCAAACTATTTGGGAATGCTAATAAATAAATCTTTCTCCCAGAACTCAATAGGTAAAACTGGTAATCTGACCCAAATGGGAATGAGATTGATGTTCTCCTTCTCAAGATCAAACCCTGGGTGCTACTTTTTTAGAAAAAAGCCCAAATTTTCCAAAAACCCAAAGCCCCCTTGTAAGAATATTAACACAATCTTCAGGGTTATTGAATTTCATCATGAAAAGACATTAACCATTGTTAGAATGTCTGTATGACCTTTAGGGATCCATTTTTATTTTACCTAAGATCTAAATGGGTCAATGTTGGGTCTAGCTCCCATAAATTTTCTTACTAAAGCCTATTCCATTCTTGATGAGGCATGATTAATGAGAGAAGGGGTGATTTAAACAAAAATAATTTTGCCATCCTTGATAGTTTTGAGAAGCTCTACAGGCCTAATTTCCTTCTTGTCCATCAAACCCATCAATTTGTCACTCCAAGAAGACTTACTTGGCATCTATCTAGAACTTGCAAAGTCTTAGCTATTGAAAATTCTAGAAGGGATTCCCTATGCCGGTCCTTGTTTTGACAAAGCTTCGACCCTACTAGCCCACATGGTCTCCACCCCTTCATTGCCATCTCCTTTCTCTCTTTCTAAGTCTGGATTTGATTTTGTTGTTTCTTGCTCTCCTCCATCACCATTTTCTCACTGAACTCTACTCCCACTTGACATTTTCATGTACCTGTCAATATTTTATGTGTTACCATAAGCATCATTACATTAATAAATATCATTTAATTTTTTAATATAATGTTATATTAATAAATGAGGTAACAAATTTAATAAAAAAATCTCTATAAAATTTTTATATTTATAAATAATTCATCTTCTTTTAATTCATTTCTGGTAATTTAATCTAGCTAGATATATCCTACTTTTTTGTCTCTTTAAGTATGGAAAATGATAACTATTTTACAAAATATTTTTTTTAAAAACTTATATTTTTTTATAACTTATCTGAAATTAATTTAAATTATCTTATATCATTCATAGCATGTTTAGAATCATTCCAACTATATTCATAAATCGTATGTAATGTTTTCCATTAAATTTAGATAGACTATAAAGAAATCTCATATGTTTTGAAGTGTCAATTTTCTAAATATCCTATTCATTGGTCACTATTTCAACTGAAATACATATTTTAAGTATAATCTCATTCCTTATCATTCATATTTCTCCCTATCTACCCATCTATTGTTTGTGAACCATGCATAAAGAGTTGGCAAGTTCTGCAGGTCAAAACTGAACCTAGTCTCTATTTGTGCCACAAAATGCAAATGTGGTAAACATTCAGTTTGTTGAGCGTTGACCCCATTAAATGGATCAAATTTATAAATTTAATCATATTTTTTATATTAAAAGTTAATAAAAAATCACTTTTTTTTGGTTGGGTGTGCAGATGCTACGAATTAACAACGGAATGGCCAAAACAAATTTGCCAAATCAAGAGGCAGTGGTAGCTTTGATGAAGAAGTACAACATTGGGAAATTACTGGTCTTTAAAGGGGAGATTATTTTACTCATGGCCTTTGATAATTTTGGGATTGAATTTACTATGGGAGTGGCTAATGATAATTAACAGACCATGGTGTTCGATCAGAATGAAGCAAACAAGTGGGTGAATCAAAATATTAAATTTTATTATCCTACCACTAATATCAAATATAATGTTGTGGAAAATGAAGTCTTGGGAAAGATGGATAAAGATTCATTTTTTGTTGGTGCAATGAACAACATATAAATTACACTTCAAAATGCCAATCTACGAGATAAAATCAAAGTGTTTATGACTCATGTGGTAACACAGATCATAGATGAGTTCATCTCTCGAGCTTGTTTCAAGGGAAACTTCACTAATAATGTGAATAATGACATGGGATTTGTTCTAAAAAAGTTAGCCACACCTGAATCTTCATTCATGGCCAAAATGTGTCCTTATTTCACCTATGACACCTATCTTGATGCCTATAACAAAGATATGGATTACACCTTGATTAAACCCATAGGCGACCCTATGATGGATGATTCACTGAGGTACACTTGCTGGTTTGATGCCATGGTGGACATTATTTATTCTTCCATAGAAGGAATGTGATATCCAAACATACCCATTATAGTTATTGAAAGAGGATGACCCTCTTATGGCATTGGACAAAAAAATTACATTGCTACTATGAAGAATGCCTGAACATGCAACAAGAATCTCATCAAGCATGTGTTTTCAAATGCAAGGATGCCCAAAATCCTAGAGAAAAGCATTGAAACATACATCTTTTCTCTTTTCAATAATAACCCAAAGGGAAAAACTTGAGACTATGACACAAAAATAAAATATAGAATTTTCTCCCTAATTGACCCATTCAATTGTTGAGACATTAAAACATATTCACCACATAAATAAAACTTTGTTACTAAAAATAAAACTTGTAAACTTATATAAATAACTAGGGATATACACTCCTTATAATGTTGAACATACCTCTTTATTGAATTTGATACATACATATATACATACGGGGGTATTCTCTATTATTAAAGATGGTTTTTTTTATGATTTTTTTTAATGTACATAATATTAATATTTAGTATGTAATGAATATTCTTCAATTTTTGGTAACTTTTATTTATTACCCAACACTAAAAGATGTTAAAAGATTTCAAAAGAATGACAAATTTAAATCAATAATAATTAATTTGAATATATTTTTGTTAAAATTATATTTTTATTTTCTAGAATAGTATATAATTTTTACATAAAATTTTATAATTTTTTTTTTAAAAAATTAAAATTTTATCTTTTAAAATGTTATATAATTTTTATAAAATCAATCTTAATTTCTAAATTTGTAATTATAATTAAAATTCAGACAAACTCTCAACAACTTGAAAAGCCTTGATGAGGTCAATGAGGACACACCATTTATTCATTTGTATCAATCGCCCTCCCTTCCCCGGACTAATATATTGCAAGCAACCCACCCATCACCCAACTCAAAAAAACAAAAAAAAAAGTTATTTTTCAATTTAATGTAATCCTTTTCAATTTAATTTTCAAGATAAATATTAAATTGTTGAACAATATATTTATATTCTATGTCATGATAATGAAGTTGAGACTTTGACCAAAGGGTTAAATTTGAGGACCACATAACCCTATTTACATTCTTACCCGTAATATACACCCAATTCTTTTCTTTTACCTTTTACAAGTGAAATTTTGTTGCTTATTCTTCTGTTTAAAAATATAGTTTTCAATACTATAAAAGCTCTCCCTTGAAGTAAATTCTAAAATCCAAATATAACGTATAAATGACTAAATGTTGTTCATATTGTTTTTATATATGCAAATTTTCATTTTCTTATTAAAAATATATATATAAATATAAAATAAGTTTATTAAGTTATTTTTATAAACAGGGTTTTTATTTTTATTTATGAGTTTGAGGTGAAATTCTATTCGATATATAATTAGATTTAATGTCACTGAAATTTATGTGTATATATTTGAGCTTCTTCAAGCTCATCACTTAAAATATTATATTATTATATCTTATTATCATTGAGTATCTTAGTTTGAAAATTTTCATTATTTTTATATTATGTATGATTTTACTCTTTTGTTAATCAATTCGTCATTTTTCAAGGTCATCATGTAATGGAATCTTTCCTCCCAACATAAATCATTATCCTATTATGTAATAAAACATCCTACTTTATTTTTCACTATCATATCCACTAAAAATATTATTATTTAACACTTCATACACAAATAATCGTCATGAGTTTCAAATATACTTAACCTTCTTTCATTTTACTAAACCTCACTTAACCAAAGCAAAAAATTATATCCCTCCCCATTTATATAATAATATTAATATTATTTTATAAATCAATATTATATATTGTATTTTTATTTAAAATTACACACACACACACACACACACACACATATATAAATATAATATTTTTTATACTAGACCTGGATTTAAGATAACTATTGGATTTACGTGATTTTCACACATTACAAAGGGGCATGCATCTTACAAGGGGGAAAAATATTTAACTAGCCAATTTCTTTTGTTAAGGGTGAATGAGGATGTCAAGGGCATTAAATTGATTGGGACATGACTCTATGTTTGATGAGTGGCTTGAATCCTCATTACAATGTTGTTTATAAGGGGATAAGATATTGAGGTACTAGAGTCTATCTTGTAGTTTATGTTAATCCATGTTGCAAATATATTAACATATGGATCAATTCAATCAAGCTTAAAAATATACAAAAACACCAAAATCAGATCCCTATAATAAAGGGCAAGGCAAAAAATAATATACACATGTTGAAATATTTCAATGTGAGTTGGATGGTAATAGTGAGTGTTAATGATAGGGTATTTTAGGTGATGCCATATACTAGGGGGCCATTCAAGGTAGTTATTAGATTTTCATGTTGATAGGCTAGGTGAAAAATGGGTGTCACAAGTATTCTTTGTCATAGCCTTAATAGTTGTGCAAAAAATTAGGGTTGTTCTAAAATGTGAATGACAACACCACCAGATCATTATTGCATTAGTGACTTGATTGCTTGTTATATTATATTTATTAATTTTTTTTAAAGAATATCTATTTTAAACAATAATAAATGAAATAATATTATATTTTAATATTACATACACAGATATATATATATATATATATATATATATATGATAGATAAAATTTTGGTGGGATCATTCCCCTTATATGCTTTTGAACGGAGCTCCAATCGATCTGAGACATAATCGGGAGTCCAAATCCCCAAGTACATAAGTACCAAAATTACCAACAACAATCACAACTAACCTAAGAATACTAATGAATAATCATAATCAGTGTGAGAATACCATCAATGACCATCACTGGCCTAATACCAATGATCAACCACAACATACCTCCAATATCATCTAAGATTTAAACTAGGGTGGTGCATGTAACAACCAAGTCACTTTACCAACTCACCCATGACTCATTGGAATTTTAATATTATATATTAATATTATATTATAGTAATATTATATAATGAATTTATAATATTAATATTGCATATTTTACAAAGGGGTATGTAACTTGCAAGGTAGAAACATATTTAATTAGCCATTTTATATTTTTAAGGGTGGATGAGGACATCATGAACACTGATTTGATTGTGACAAGATTCCACATATGATGCATGGCTGGAATCCACATCATAATATTGTTTATGTATAAACAAAACATTGAGGTAGGCTATGTACACAAAGTTGGGGGACAATTATGTAGACATTTCTCATAATGTGATCACATTAATACATAACATGGTTACGCTAATACATAACATGATCACATTATTATAAAAGAAATAACATGATTATGTTTATGTTATTTTACACATAAAAGCATGTGAACATATACATAAAGCCAATCTTCACTTAAAGCTTATATTTACTACCTTAAATGTTAAGTAAAATTTTATACTTTAAATTGATTTTAGTAAGTATAATAAATTAGGATCACTCTGCATTTGGTAGAGTTGGTCTCATGGATATATGCCTTATGATGTAGAAAATAGTTTTTCAAAATCTAAACTAGTCAATTTTAGGCATTTTCAAAGTCTAAAAATTGAACTACGGATTTCAAGGCATAATTTTGTAATTAATGTGTATTTTTGCATACCCTAACATATCCCTACTCATCCCTTATCACATGTAATCACTCTCTCCTCATTTGTCATTATCCTTAATCACTCCCTCCTTGACCCTCACTATCTCTCATCATCTCTAATAACTCCCTCATCATACCTGATTACTACCTCATTAACCCTCGCTATCCCTTATCATCCCTAATCACTCCTTCCTTATCCTTCATCATCCCTAATAACTCTCTCATTGACCCTCACCATCCCTCATCATCTTTAATCACTCCCTCATCATGCCTAATCACTCCCTCATCATCCCTAATCACTCTCTCATCATCTTTAATCACTGTTAAATCATCCCTAATCATCTTTAATCACTCCCTCCTCATCCCTCATCATACTTAATCACTCCCTTATTGACCCTCACCATTCTTCATCATTTATAATCACTCCCTCATCATCCCTAATCACTCATTCATTGACCCTCACCATCCCTCACCATCCATAATCATTAATTCATCATCCCTCATCATCTCTAATGACTCCTTCCTCATCCCTCATTTCCCCTAATCACTCCCTCATTAATCTTCACCATCCCTCATCATCCCTAATCACTCCCTCATCCTCCCTAATCACTCCTTCATTAAACTTGACCATCCCTCATCATTATTAATGACCCCCTTATCATCTCTAATCAATCCCGCCTCATCCCTCCTCATCTTTAATCACTCCATACAATACCTTGATGGTGATATTTTGTTGGGGTTTAAAAATTTTAGGATCTACAAGTGGAGAGTTGAGTACTAGCATAAAATTTAAGACATAGTGATCAAAATGATGCAAAGGCAAATTTTAAACATAAATATTTAGCACCTATGAAAAAATATGGGCCTATTAAAAATGATGCAATTCAAAATTGAAGATCCTCTAGAAAAAAAGAAGCAAGTAAAACCACCATAGCACTAAAAATGGGTAGTAAATATGAGGATCACCAAGCTATGTGATTTACTGAAACCAATCAATTACATTCCATATGAGGATATTTTATGATCTGAATAATTACATTAAAGGCCTTCTATTTGTATGTATATTTATTGAATCATCATACTAAAGAGTATAAAATAATTTATAAATGATTAAAACAAGTAGTCCAAGATTGGAAAGTGGTGCTTAATTGATAGCTTCAATACTTAATCCAATGAAGAGTGCCACACTATGATCTCTCTAATTTCATTACTTGATAGGTGGGTAAAAGTTATTTAGAACTATAAAAAAGTAAGTAGATAATAAATTGTGAATCCAATGATATGGTTGAAACTAAAAATATCTCTACTTCCCCTAGTAAGAAATTATATGAATTAAAAATATTGTTTCATTAACAAATGTAGATCAATGGTGAACAAATACACTTCATAATTTCCAATTGAAGTCAAAAGAATTTAATTTATCCTAAAGCATATTTTCAAAAATTGAACATGAAATTGATACACCATGCATAACCATACACTATTATATGGTCTAATGTAGGCCTTGAGAAATAGATCACCTAGTAACTTGTCACTTAGTGTACAAAATAAAACTTTTAAAATGTGTAATCCTTTGTGACATCTCACCATTAGAGGTATGTGATGTTTTACATGTGGTCAAACAAAGATTTATAATTGACATGTAGTCTATAAAGTAAATCCTTGAAATGTTGTGATAGATTGCCATGATGTGAAATACCATATATCATAGTTAGTTAATAAGATTTCAATCATTAGTGACAGGAAGTGCAAGAATCTTATCATTTTTAGTAAGAAGTATACTCTTTATGGTAAGAATTAAATGTAATAACATCCTTATGGCACCATATCATAGTATGGTTTGTCCAATAATAACAAAGATAAAATAATTGAACCATAAACTAGATGAATACAAGGATATCTTTCAGTCACCTAAAAAAGTTCTTACATACTATACACTAAACAATACTATTGATTTGATCCCTTAACTACCTCTACCTAAAACCTCTTTATACAACATATCATTTATAAAGAATGAATAGATCAAGTGGTAGATCCATGAAATAATGGATAATGGGCACATAATGCCTAAATAATTGCCTTGTAGAAGCCCAATTGTACTTACACCAAAGAACGATGGGACATGAGGTTTTGAATTGATTAATAAAATATTAGCAAGATTAAAGTGAATAACAATTATGCTAATCTAAATATTAAGGCATTTTTATGCCATATCCATGGTGTTCAATTATTTTCCAAAATTGGTCTTAAGTTTAGGTATCATCATATTCATGTTGAACATATAGACATTCATAATATAGTCTTAAAAATAAAGTGAAGATTGCTTGACTAGTTGGTTCTACCTTTTAGGTCAACTCATGTAACAAATTCATTCATTGAGATGTTGAAAAACATCCTCAGGCCCTTTAACTATGTCATTTTAAAAATCCACCTTGATGACATCCTAATCTTTAGAAAAAAAGGGATGAACATCTACACCATATTGAACTAGTGTTTCACATTTTGTAGAAACATATTTCTATGATAACATGAAATAATTTTCATTTTTTATGTAAGAGATAAAAATTAGGGAGTGATTAAGGATGAGGAGGGATGAGGATGGAGTGATTAGGGATGATGACAAATGATGAAGAAGAAATTTGAGATTATGAAGGATGAGGAAAGAGTGATTAGGGATGAGTAAAGAGTGATTAAGGATGATGAGGGATAGTGAAGGTCAATGGAGGAGTGATTAAGGATGATGAGGGAGTGAATAGAGATGATAAGGGATAATTATGGTCAATAAGGGAGTGATTGGAGACAATGAATAATGAGGAGAGATTCATTAGGGGTGATGAGAGATGAGTAGGAAGATATCAGGGATGAGGGAGGGATGATGAACAAGTGAAATAACACAAAGTGGTCATTTGATAAGTGCAGGTCATCAATGTGGCCCATGCTACCCCAATCACACCACTTTGGATGAAGTTAAAAGTGAGTGGTTTAAAAACTTTAATTTTAAAAAACTTAGGACCCCTAAAAATGATAGGAATCAATCCAAAAGGCACAAAAACCTAAAAAATGGCTATATGTTTACCAAAAATAGATATCAATTACAAAAGTTATGCCCTAATGTCCCTAAGTTCAATACTTAGACCATAAAAATGCTTAATTATTAACCATATTAGATTTTGAAAAATTGTTTTCACATCATAAGGCATGCGATTGTGAGACCAACTCTATCATATGCAAAGTGACCCTAATTTCTTATATTTACTAAAATAAATTTAAAGAATAAGGAAGTAAATGTAGCATCTATAGTAGTAAATATAAGCTTCAAGTAAAGATTGGATTCATGTACATGTTCACATGCTTCTATGTGCAAAACAACATGAACATCATCACATTATTGCTTTTACAATAACTATTGGCCATTTTGGTCCACATACTAACTTATGTCTAGATTAACTAGGTTGTTAATGGATGAGCAGAATAACATTCAAAATTATTTTGGAAGAAGTGTTACACACATATCCCACAAAAAATTTACAAGGCTTAATTATTTCAAGATTTTATTCCCACATTATTTGTATAAGTGTTGGATTTATTTTGGTACTTTTGTCTGGGGATTTTTGTTTAAGTGTTAGGAATTGTTTTAGATATTTTATCCAAAAATTTTTCCCTAAAGGGTCATTTCTTTGAAGAGGGTCCTTTTCAAAATTTCCAAAGGGAAATTTTGAATCCAATTGTCCCAAACACTTTGCCCAAAGTATCATTCTTTGAGAAAGTGGACCTTTACAATAAGCCCAAAGGATTGTTTTTCAAGAAAAGTGTCCCAAACACTTTTTTCAAAGGGCACTTTTCTTCACCAAAGGGTCCAATGTATAAGTTTCGAAGGGTAATTTTATTTCAAGAAAGGGTGTAATATAGAAAGTCTAAAGGGTCTATTTCTTAGGTAAGTGTCCTCTACACTTTTCTCGAAGGGTACTTTTCTTGAGAAAATGGTACACTTCTAGGTTTTTGAAGGGAAGTTTCTCTAAAAAAGAGTTCTATGCAGGATTTTTGAATGGAATTTTCAAAGGGCCATAGGGCCATTATAAAGACATAATTACTTTGGGAAAATTGTTTGGGATAATTTCCTCGAGGGAAGATTTCTTTTAGAGTTGTTTTCTAGAAGCAAAAGACTAGGCATAATTCTTTCGAACATTTTGTCTGAAAGAATTACTCAAGGTAAAGATACAACAAGCTATTTCATTTCAAGGAAGTGGATGAGACACAAAGCTCAAAGATAAGGTTTTGAATGGAAGGAGGAGTCTAGGATCTTAGTTAGCTCACAAGGGCTTTTAAGATACTTTAGGTTCACTTAAAGTGTAAATTTACATTTTTGCTAGGGATAGGACTAGATTTGCATATCCCCCCATGAGATGCCAAGAATTCTTAGAATGGATATGAGGTGCATGGGATAATTTTGGCTCTTCCTTATGTTATTTGAGACACTTGGGCCTAGTGACAATTTTTTTGAGTAGACACTTTTTTGACATCATAGTTTCCATGCATAAGCGAGTCAAGAAGAATGGGTCAAATGGGTCTATTTGGCTTTGAGCCTAGAATATATGTGCCATGTTTTGGTTACTAAAATTAAGCATGTAAGAAGATATGAAGGTCAAAATTTGGGCTCCCACAATTTTTTTTGAGGTTTCCCATACTTAGTGATTTGAGCTTGACCGTCACCATGATGTCACGTAGAAGCAGTTATGGACTAGCCATATTGAACTTTGAATATCTTCACCTAGGAATCTCTTGGGACTATTACATAAAATGGGTTTGTTCCTCTAACTTCATGAATATTTATTAAAATTTTGAGGCCTCCATGACTTTTTCTATTCAATTTATAAATGTACAAAGTTTTTCAAGTAATGCAAGATGTTCGTGCCAACATCAAAATAAAGATTAGGCATAAATCCATCTATGTTTAAATTTTATGATCTATAAGACATCAATAAAATTCTATGGATTGTTAAATGATGGTTACTGGGATGTTAAATTTAAAGATAGAGGAAGACAAATCTTATTGATCTTAAATTTGATGATCATGTGACCATTAATAATGGTCGCATAAATGACATTTGATAGGAGTGAGGACATAAATTTTAAGATCATGAACTATCTATTGGATTTCAAATAGTGGGTCCCAATAGATTAGTGGTTTCCATTCAATTGTAGATTCAATATTAATAAAATGTAAGGAGGTCAAAGGTATCAATAAATATTCAGATCAAAGGCATAATGGACAAGTAACACATGTGTATGAGTCTGGGCAAAGGATCTATGGATCAAATTAATTTACCTCGAATAGATATGACAGTGTGAGCAAGGCTAAAAGAGTTAAGGATCCAAGCTAATTCTCAATGACCAATCAAAATGAGGACAAGCTCAAGTGACTTAGACAAAGGTCAAAGGGTCAATTTTCAACCAAGGTAGAAACCCATTAATGGGGCTGAGCTTGATCATGATCTAGATTGGGCTAGGTGTGGATATTATAAGATCAGATGACATCATTAAAGACCATCAAATATAAACATGTAGACTTCAATAGCCATTTCCAAAGCCAACTACATGAAAGTGACCCTTCTCCCTATGTGGGCATGTATCAACAAACTAGTCATGAATAGTTTCACATTAGGATAAACTGAAAATGACTTGATCCTACTATTGCAACCACTATGGAGTGTCATAGAGAGGATTTTGTAATGATGCAATGGACTGGAGTGACCTGGATCAATTAGGAAGGGTTCGAATGATCTTGATTCATAGAGGTAGTTGTAACATCTTTTTAAATGGATTTGAATTCATTTGATCCCTTTTTTATCACCAAAATTCCCTCTTTCTTTCTTCCCTTCTTCTATATGTATAGCCTTCAAGCTATTATTTTTCATCCCTCAGGTTGGTATGAATAAACTTTAATATAATTATATTTGACACCTCTTAGAGTAGTGAATGGAATATTTTATAGTCATTTTACTTATCTATATTTAGTGTTCCATGTTTGTTTAGTATGAAAATGTGAATATTATCTTCCTCTTGTATGTCCAAACTCAACCTAAGTGCTAGAAATATTCTTTAGAAGTCATATAGTGTGTCTTAGAATTTATCTCTCGAAGATATAGTGCATAATTAAACTTAAGTGTATTTAACTAGACCTTATTTTCATTGCTTCCTAATCTAAGTGTATCAAATAGACCTCTATATGAAATATTATTGAATAGAAACTATAGTAATCATTGCATTAGCTTCTGTCATGGTTCATTAGTGTGTTAAGGGGTTTGAACTTAAGAGTGGATCTGATAAATTATTGGTGCATCACCACAGCTTAGAATAGGTTTTAGTTTTATGCAAGCTTTTCCCCCCTTTTCACCCCAACCAGTCTTAGATTTACAAGCAAAGGTTCAAATTATAAAATATGAGGAGCTAATCTCATTAAAAATACTAGAGGTCTATTCTAGACATAGGCAACCCATGACCTTAGTCCATTACCATGTTAGTCCAGGTATGGGCCAAACTTGAACAAACCTAACCCCTATTTAGGGTGTTATCTAGATAGCTAATAATAACATGACCATATTATGTATTAACGCGATCATGATATTCAAATTTAAATTCCAACACTAAGCCTTTTGGATCGAAAATGACTTGGATTCATGAGCCAAAGGTTTAGACTTGTCAATATACATTTGAGTTTGAGAGTTTTGATAGAAAAAACAAAATTCAACTTCTATTACAAAATACATTATAAATTTCAATGGTAAAATTAAAAACTTAATACCATAACGATGAACATGCTCTCCTCTTTCCAAAAATATTATTTTTATAAATTTTGGAATAATTTAAGGTTAAAAACTATGTTGATTTCTAACTATACCTTTTTTAGGCCACTACATGCCACAAATATACATGCCTATACATGTTTGTTGAGAGAATAGAATGGGTAAGTAAAGTTGCACAAGATATTCTTCAGATATTCATGTATTATGTATTCAATTGTTGACTATACGTATTTTGTCCTATCCTCCACAACTTGTAAAAGGAGAGAAGATGAATAGTCTCCTCTTTTGGCACCAAAGTACGAGAAGAATATGAATAGTCTGAGATTGTAAATTACTATATATATATATATATATATATATGCCTGTATGAAGAAGATATATAGCCTTTGTTGAGATTAATATAGACTATTTGGTTTTGGTTACCTGTTGTATTTCTTATTTTTTTCCTTGCATGTGTTATTATGTTTAATGCATGGTTTAATCATATTTAAGTTATGGGTAAGTGCACAAAGTTGGGGACAATTATATGGAGATTATCCATAACGTGATTGCATTAATTAATAACATGGTCATGTTATTTAATTAACACAATTGCATTATTTAAACCTAGGATTAGTATTATTAAGCCATAATGTGATCACATTATCTAATAACATGATCACATTATATTAAACAATAACATGGTCATGTTATTAACACAATCATGTTATTGATATAATAATAATGTGATCGTGTTAATAACACAATCATGTTCCCTGCATGTAAAAAATAAAAATGGAAACTAAACATAAAATTACTCATTTTGCATTCATGTTTCTTAGCTCTACCCTTGCTTCCATGATCACATTTTTCTTGGAAGACTCCAAAGAGTACCAAGAAGCTACCAGATTCACCCCACAAACTTGCTAATCGATGATGTCGCTATATAGGAGAGGTAAGTGATCAAAATCATCCCTATTTAACGCTAATTTTTCATAATTTTCATTGTTTAACTCATTTTTTTAATTTTAATTTGTTTTTTTAATAGCCTATCTTGTTAACCCTCCCAACCCTCTATAGAACCCTCTGGTTGCTCCTCTTCCTAACCCTCCATAAAACCTTGTTGTTCCTCTTATCCCTCTACCTAACCCTCCTATAGTTTCCCAAAACCCCTAGTAGTCAAGAGGTTTTGATTGACCACATTATGAGAAACAAACTTGAAATTGAAGACTTAATTGATTGAATGAGGGATCCCATTTTGACTAAACCCCACCGCACCCAACTAGTTGATTCCCTACATACCTTATTAGGTTAAATTGACTTGATAATGAGTCAAATTGATTAATGAACCTCATATAAGGATACCTGTAAGGAATATTATGCTGAAAATTTGTCATCTTTTTAGGAAAAGAATTTAGATATTTCAAAAGCTGACATTTACACCCTATTCATCGACCTAGCCACCAATGCCCTATTTCCCATAACTGCTAAATTTTTTCCTATCCATCATTGTGTACATAACTTAATCACAGCCAATTTTTAGGATAAATGGTGGATTGTATTTGACTATCCACCATATAAAAATCATGAGGTCTCATTATATTTTTTGAGGAAACTCTACTATGAGTTTGTCCTCAACTAGATTCTCAATTATTTTGAATTTAGTGAGTTTTAGGGCTGAGGAAAATGATCTGCACATGGTCAACTAGGTACACATCATGTGCCTAATTGACCTATGTAAATTCATATCTAAAATCCTCTTGAACCTAAGATCCCCTCTATGGTTCAGTAGTTCATTGATATAGACACTCTCCATGCTCTTAGTTCACTCACTGATATAGACACCTAAATCTGGTCACCAATGACCTCCAACTAGGCTTTTGGCCAATTTCCACTTAAAATTCACAAATTGGCCTAAAAACACTAAAATTAATTAAATGAGTTGAAATTGATATATTCAAGTGCCAATTTTGGCTAGGGTATCCCTAAATGGGGTAATGAAACTTATGGGCCAACTAGTTTTGATCAGATCATTTCAAGTCAAAATGCTAATTTTGCATCTAGGTGCTCTAGATTGTTCTTTTTTGTCAAATATACTACACAAGATGTATGAATTTGTTATTTGTTTTTGGTAACATCGTAAATTGGATAATAGATTTAATGCATTTGACATCATCTTCCAATTCTAGTCTAGTCAAATTTTGGATAAATAACAAGTCATTTCAATCAATTTGTGCACAAAGTGATTAATCATGCTTAAGAGATAATAAACCAAATTAGGGCCTAATTAATAGTTCCATGGACACTTGTTGAATAATTTAATTTGAAAATGAATATTGAATATTTGCATCATTAGGTGACCTCATTTCTTGAGAAGACATCCCTAGGCCATAAATGCCACAACTATCAAGATTCATGCTTCTCATACCTCATCAAAGCCCTCCATGCCTCTTAATTGCGTCTCTATCCCAAATATTGATGAGTCTATTTATCAATCTTAATTCCAAAAATTGAATTAATCCTAAACCACACATCTCAATCTCAAGATGGATGGTTCAAGTTGATTCTAGACATTCTCAAAAATCTATAAATAGAGAGGCCTTACCACATCATTTCTAAGTCTTGATTATGCAAAGCTATAATTCAAAAATGGTTCCAAAATATTAAAGAAACTAGTGTTACCATGCCATATTGATTCTAAGCCAAGCCACAAGCCAAAGGTGCTAATGAGAGATGGAGGTAGCCAAGCTTCCATTGCCAAAGACTTCATGAGCACAAACTAAGCAAGCCACTATAACAAGCATTTTGGAGCATTTATGGAAGGTAAAAGAGAGTTTATTTTGAATTTTAGTTGTGTGTTTTATTCATGTTTGTTGACTAAGCTCTCTCTAGTGTCTAGGCCTAGAGATGTTATGTTAGCTAGTGTATTTTTTCATTTTGTTTTCATTTTGAAACTAACACCATACTAACCATCCTCTCTTGAGTCAAATTCTTAGATCACATAATGGCATGACCAGTGGGACTAGACTCATCCCACACATAAAGAAGATCATTTTGCAGCTTTAAAATCTTCATTTGGATCATTAAAACTCTTGTAAATTGATTTTCTAACTTTGTTTTACCATTTTTGTTTGCCATAAGTTTACACAGTAACCAACATCAGTTAGTAAAACTGACATCAATTGGATATCTATCATCGATAACATTGGTATAACCAATGTTGGTTAGATAACCATCATTAGTTAGCACATGTAACCATTATCAGTTATATAGTTGACGTTAGTCCCTATGTTTTTCTTAAAACATAGACCCAAGAGCTCTTTTTTTAAAGTTCATTGTTTCAAACCTAAAATAGATTCAAGGCTAAAGGACATGCTAACATTTTTATTGTAGGGCCAAGCTTGAAATTTTCTAAAAACATGTTTAAATCACCATTTTCATGCTTAAAAATGAATTAGGAACATTATTTTGATGCTTAAAGTAACATTTAGGTGCTTAAATAAATGTTTTAGCATTAATTTTCAAGTTACAACTAAGACCAAGGGGTCAAATGAACACCACCTCATTTTCCATTTTGAATTAAAAATGAACTCATCTTTCCAAGTTTTTTGTCTTCAATAGTTGCTTGATCTAATTTTTATTTAGAAAAAAGAGGGGTGTTGCGTGTATGCTCTTCCATTTGTCCCCTTTTGGGAACCCTTGGAATCAAAATCACCATTCCTATTGCAAGTATCTTAGTCCAAGGCCTATAAAGAATGTCATCTAAATCACTCCCTAAAAAATCATCAAAGTTTGGGTTATATTCAAAATGACCCTAAAATATTTCTATATTATTATTTTATTTTATGCATCTTGGCTTGAGAGGGGGACATAATTACCTCCCATGAGTTATTTAGGGAAGCTTTGACCTGGAGTTTCATCTCTCAGCATTAACTTCACTTACTCCTTTAGAGTTACTCATGAGATGTATCTGTATTTAGACATCATACTACACTGAGTGAACAACAAGGTGTAGTGGTTGTAAAAAGGACTAGACCTTTTTACAACTAGCCAATACCACAATCACCCAATTCCCATGATTTTCTTTTGTATTATTTGACATGAAAGTCATTGTGCAATTATTTCCCCTAGAATGATAAAAATCCAATTAGTTTTAGTCAAGCCCATTTTTCCATACCCTTGTTAGGATTTGGATGATGATACTTAGTGTATTTTGGTCATTTTTGCTTGGTATGTTTTTAGACTAAAACTTGTTTCTTTGTTCATAAGCCATGTCAAAACCAATTTATCTATAGGTCACTCTTTTGTCTAAAAAGGTGTTATGATGGCCATTTTACACCACACTTATGCCTTAATTTTTTTTCTAAACTTGTCTGTGTTTATGTCATTTGAGTTGAAGAGGGTAGTGTTATGCTACCCAAATCATGTCAAAACATTTTAAGCCTTTTGAGTCTTGGAAACATAATATAGATCACATCATTAGAGCATGATTATGCCATTAGGCTGCTTAATTTGTTTCAATCCTTATTTCACCTTGTGTCAAACACTATTTATTTCACACCATGTCACATTATCTGTTTGGACCTCATTTATGTGCCATCATGTTATCCAACCTTGTCTAGATTGTCTAGTCAAATCTTAGTTTTTAATGTTGAGTTTTCAATTAGACTTGTCAAGTTTGGATTCAAACATTGATTGATTTCTATTTAGGCTTCAATTCATGGGGATAATACACATATATTTCTCTTTTGGGTTGCATAAATTTGGTTAATTGATTACCCAAATTTGAAAACTATTGATGGTTTGTTTATTTAATGCCTATCCTCATCATTATTTGTGAATTTATTTGAGAGAACACAAACTTTGTTTAAAGAGCCATTTTTGTTATACCTTATACCAATTGATCATGTTTATGTTTGATTCCATGTGTTAGGTTTATGTCAAAGTTGTTTCCAAACTTGTTAGATTAAATCAAATCACATCAGCCTTTGTTTCAAGTCTAACTTGTGATGTCATTTGGCCATAAGTCCTAGCACATGCCTATTTATTTGAGCCTATATTTTTACTCCATATTTGGATAAAATACCTAGTAGCTTAACTTTTTCCCTTTTCTAGTTTAGACCTTGTTTGAAACACTTTGATCTAGACCTTTGACATGCTAATTTTTATTTAGATGTTTGACCTTTGTGCGTATGACATTTGACATTTGATGTTAGACTATTTTATGCAAAGTCTTATCACAAATAATTTTGGAGATACAACTACACTTTCAAATCACATTAGAGATAAAGCCCCCCCTTCTACCAAGTTAGACCAACTTTGAACCATTTGTCCTTCTGGACATAGTTTTTCAGAGTTTGTAAAACTCTAAGGCTTTTTGTTTCAAATATTTCATCATTTACATGGATATGTTTTTCTACACTTATGGTGGAGTCATGTACAATCCAACTTATGATATAATGATCACACAAAATCCCACTAGGAACCCCTATAGAGAAAGATTATCTAAGGAGTTTTATTATTCTCTCGATAATACTCCATATGGGGAACATAGTCAAAATCCACAAAATCCAAATTAAAACCTTGATTAGTATGAAAGAGCTTATGAGGAGGAATTTGAAGACCTAACTATAGATAATTTTATTTGGGATACGAATCCATACCCTCTTTGCAATAATCAGTACATGGAACACAGTCAAGAACCAATGTATGAGCCAACTCACAACTAGGATGATATGGTTTATGAGGAAGACTTGAATGCTTTGGCTTATGAAATTAATTAGGATCCACCACATCATACTATTTCTATTTTAGGACCACAATGTCATACCATTCCCATACCAAGACCTCATCTTTTGGTTTATGTGAGAAACTAAGCTCCATAATGCCCAACCATTTCTATACCAAGACATCATGATTTGGCTTGTGCAAGAAATCAAGCTCCACAACACCCCTTCATCATTCTAGGATATAGTCCTTTGGATTATGTGAGCAATCATGATCCACACCACCCTATTTTTACCATCTCAAGACTATATCCTTTGGCTCATGCGAGTAATCATGCTCCTTGATGCCTTACCATTATCCAATCGCAAGTCATTCCTCATCTAGTGCCAATCCCATCCAAACATCAATCGATCCAATCATTCAAAGACCAAGCTGTGTTCAAAAATAGTATCTTCAAACTTATTAGAAACCAAGGCCAAAATAACCAACCAATCTAGGATGTTTTTGTTGAACCAACCATTTTTGATAAGTCAACCTATGATGAATCTCCTATTGATCCTATACTAGTTGTCAAGGAGTCTCACTTTGACAAGTCAATCTTTGCTGAGTCACTTCTTAATGATTATAACTACCTTTGGGAAAATCATTACCTTGAATATATGCCTATTTTTCAAGAGCCACCTATTGACAAACTAGTGTTTGAGGAGTTGACTCTTGACCTATTTCCAATCCTAGATAAGTCTCACTTTGACAAACCAATTTTTGTGGATCCCATTATGCCATCATAGGTTTTTACTTGTCCAATACCAAATATTTAACAAGACATGATTCTAATAGAGTACCCATTAGATAAATAATTATAGTTAGAGTTAGGTTCTATTCTTGAACTGACATCAGATTTAGCATCAAAATCAAAATCAACATTAGTCTCGACCTTAAATTTAGAGTCCCTTGAATTAGAATTAGATTCAGAAGAAGAATATGTGCATGGTTGTTACAACATTAGTTATTCATACCTCACAGATCAATTTGAATACATTTGTGATCCTTATATAGTTTTTGAGGATGAGTACTTTAGATTCGACATGAGTTATCCAAGTATCTTCTATGAGGATTGTGTAGCCTTTCCCCATTCCATTACCATTCCATAGGCCATTACCATCAACCAAGATAGACATATTATTGACATTCCATCTCCCATAATTATTGATTGGGATCTACAGAATCATACTTTGTTAAACTACATCCATGGGGATATAGCAGTTGAAGAAGAACAAGGAAGTCAAGACAACATTCAAGTAATTGAAGAACACTCTCCTAGTGAAACTTTTTCAAAAGCGCTAGAAGAAATCAAAATCAAAAGTCAACATTCCTTAGTGAAACCTTCTTGAAGGTGCTATGGGATGATCAAGACAAATTCATTGGTGAAAATCTCTATGAGGCACCAATAGCTGAGCACAAAAGTTCTCCATTGCTTGATGGAGATAAAATTAAAGATCAAATGAAAATATCTTCTTATCTATAGCCTAATCAGATGGTAACTACTCTCAAGATCAAACAATAGAAAAATATAGTGGGCCTATCGAGAGAAAAAGTCTTTGACCCTGCCATAACCAAAGTTATGTCAAATCTGACATCAATAACATTACGTGTGATTGAAAGTCTTGATCTTCATTTGTTTCCCAACCATTCTACATTCCATTATCATCCACCATTCCATTTCAAAATCAAACCTACCATCCATTATTTGTCCTTGTTTACCATCTATGGCTACACTTTCCTTTGCAGAGGCTACAAAGATACCTTGTCTCAACACTCAAAGGAATCATAATCAATGACTAATGAAGATCACAAAAACATTCTCAACAACTAAATCTGCATCAATTTTTTGATAGAATAGTTATTTAGATGAGGTGTAGGCTAGTAATTAACATGATTGAGTATTCTATTTGTATCATTTTTTTATTAGGATGTGCATCTCCCCATTGATAGGAAAAAAAATCATATGTCATTTACCACACCTAGGCTAAAAGTATGTACCATACCATTTCACATTGCCATGCCATTGCCATTGTTACATATCCATTTGCCATTGTTACATATTCTTTCTATTCACCCTATCACTTGGGGGAAACGCTCTTACCATTTTATATAATCTATCAAAAACCAGCATTATCCTTAGCAAGACCATACCATCCTATCATTTCATTCTTATCTAGACCAAAGCCTATTTTTAGCCATCCTACCCAATCCTATATTGATCTTGGATACTTTGGTTCTTCCTACACTTCTTGTGAGAGGATTCTAATCAAGTTTAAACAATCAATCAAATCTTTGTTTATAATGACAATCTATGAAAATAGTGTGACAATTGATTTGGCAAGATATCTTTCATCCTATCAAGCTGTTTATGTGAGCCTGATTATAACTGCCTATGGGCAAATCAATGTTTCACCAATCTTGATACTAATTATAACCACCTATGGGAAAATTAGTATCATTGACCTCTACCATTGTATCCTAGTTATAACTACCTATGGGCAAACTAGGGGAAACATTTGTTTATCATGCATTGCTACATCACTTTGCCATCACTGTTTCATTTGATTAGCCATTTGCTAGATTTGAGAACTTGTTGGGACCTAGTTGGTTTTTTATCACCTTTTGTGTGGATGGAATTACTATGACTTGAGGTCATTTTAGGACTATGTGGATTATGCTCAATTCATGTTGAGGTCACCTCAGTCCCCCTTTCCATATGCTCTCACCATTTTGTGAGCAACCTAAGCCAAACTCTCTCACCATTTTGTGAGTAGGTATCTTGTCATTCTCTAATGAGTTAAGATACTTCAAAAATCTAAAAAACATTCATAACATTTCAAAAAATCCAAAAATATTTGTCTTATCTAAGCCTAGTTAGTTATCCTCGATCCACCTTACTGGGGCATTGTCATTGTTAGGATGCTTTATTTTGCTTTTGTTTTTAGGATTTCTATTTGTTTGTTTTTTTGTTTGCCTATTTATTTTATTTAGCACTATTTCCTTGACTTGGTCTATATGCATTCATGGGTGATTCCTTGAACACATTATTCTTGAGTCCATCCATATTCATACATCAACATTGTCATCATGATTTTTATCATTGGTGCATTATTTTCAAGTATCTATTAGATCAAGATTCAGTATTTATGCATATTTTGGGATAGTCTTCATGGTGTTCTATCATAAAGCCTACCATCACATTCTATAGAAAAAATTAGCTTTAGGAAGGTCTACACTCAATGGAGTCATAGAAGTTTCTCCTTGGTACCTTGGCTAATCCTCCCATCCCATCTTGATCAAATTAACCCATTAGCCATTCTAGTTGTATTATTTCTAATCAGGATGAACATCTCCTCATTGGTAGGTATAACTAAATCATTCACATTGATCAATCTTATTATTCTATTCATCTATTTCATCACTTTACATCCACTCATATTTAAACTATATTCTGGGTTATATTCTTGAGTTATGCTTGCTAATCAGCCCTAACTGGGGCATAATCATCTTTAGCCAATCCAAGTCATCTTCATGATTATAACCACATATGGGTAAATCATTATTTTAACTTTTATTCCTGATTATAACCACTTTTGGGAAAATCAACATCCTTTTTACATCAATGCATGAAATCATTTTCTATTTGGATTAATCTTAACCACAAGTTAATACCACCTTTCTTCTTTTTTCTTTTTGAGGGATCACCCATCAACAAATGTGACAAGCACTCCCTCAAGGGGGCATCATAGGATTCCCAAAACCATTTGGAGCTTTGTTCTTCAACCATCATCTTCTTTTTGGCATATAAGCCATCTCTCATTTTTTGAGAAGACATTGCTTTACCTATGGTTCTCAACATCTTCTCAAATAGTTGCAAACTATAGAAACCTAAATCTGGCCACCAATGACCTCCAACTAGGCTTTTGGCCAATTTCCACTTAAAATGCACTAATTGGCCTAAAAACACTAAAATGAATTAAATGAGTTGAAATTGATATATTCAAGTGCTAATTTTGTCCAAGGTATCCCTAAATAGGGTAATTCAATTTATGGGCTAGCTAACTTTGATCAGATCATTTTGAGTCGAAATGCTAATTTTGCACCTAGGTGCTCAGGATTGCTCTTTTCTATCAAATCTCTTGCACAAGATATATGCCTTTTTCATTTTTTGTTAGTAACATCCTAAATAGGATGATGAATCCAATGCATCTGAAATCGCCTTCTAATTCTAATCTAGTTGAATTTTGGACCAATAACAAGGCATTCTAATCAATTTGGGTAATTTGTGCACAAAGTGCTTAATCATGATTAAGAGCTAATTAAACTAAATTAGGACCTAAATAATAATTCCATGGAAACTTGTTGAATATTTTTTATTGGAAATAAATATTGAATATCTATATCATTAGATGACCTCATTTCTTGGGAAGACATCCCTAGGCCATAAATGCCATAGATATTAGGATTTGTGCTTCCCATACCTCATCAAAGCCCTCCATGTCTCTTAATTTCTCCTCTATCCCAAATATTGATGAGCCTATTTATCAATATTAATTCCAAAAATTGAATTAATCTTTAACCACACATCTCAATCTTAGGATAGATGGTTCATGTTGATTCTAGACATTCTCAAAAATATATAAATAGAGAGACCTTACCACATCATTTCTAAGTCTTAATTATGTAAAGTTATAATGCACAAATGGTTCCAAAAGATTCAAGTAACTAATGTTACCATGCCAAATTGATTCCAAGCTAAACCACAAGCCAAAGGTGTCAAGGAGAGATGGAGGTAGCCAAGCTTCCATTGCCAATGACTTCATGAGCACAAGCTAAGAAAGCCACTACAACAAGCATTTTGGAGCATCCAAAGAAGGTAAAAGAGAGTTTATTTTGCATTTTAGTTGTGTGTTTTATTCATGTTTGTTAACTAAGCTCTCCCTAGTGTTTAGGCCTAGAGATGTTATGCTAGTTAGTGTGTTTCTTTCATTTTGTTTTCATTTTGAAACTAACACCATATTAACCATCCTCTCTTCAATCAAATTCTTAGATCATAACTAATACAATCATTTATCATATGAGCAAGCTTTCATAAAGTGATGATACATATACACCACAAGGTACCCGACCCCAACCTTACCCTTACAGTTCATGTGGAGATATGTGCATGGCACCTTCAAATGATGATGTCATTAATGGTTTAGCTGGCTTAGATCATATTCTTATGAGTGATGAGTTTTTGGCATGGACATTTAGCATGCAGACATCAGTCACCACATAGATGTAGTTATATTTTATATAAATGTCATGTTAAATTTAAGTTATATTTGAAAATTTAATTTTTAAGATAACCATTAATTTACATAGAAATTTAATATAATATATGTCATTTTTTATACTACAGGAGGTGACGGTTCCTTCATTATCATAGCCAACATTTACAACATTCAATTTGTCATAGCCATTGTTTTCATATTCGGATCTAGCTACAAGGCCATCTATGAATGCACTATCTCTGTTAGGAAGACACCATTTACATATACAAAGGTAAAAATTATTTACATGTATGTTTTATTCTTTACATTTGTTATGACTACAGTAGTTTGCATATATGTTTTTCTCTTTTCATCTAATTTGTAAGCTTTGTTCTAAATAATTAATGCAAAAATAACACAACCTATATGTAAAAATAAGTTGTTTACATATATCCCATGTACTAAAACAAGGTTAAAAAACATGCATTATATTCCTTTTCAATATTGGCATTTTTATAGAGGTTATGGAAAGCATTTACTCTAGATCATTTAAATAGATATCCAACAAGTAGTGTTGTCTTTCCTTGAACGTCACCCAAGTGACTGTGGGCATATATAAATTCATAATTATTTCTTGATAGTGCCAACACAACGCTGCTTTATCTAAAATTTGTAAAATAAATAGCATGTCCATACTATTTATTGAAAAATATCTTATCCCAAAACACCTTTTCATATCTATTAGCCAAGTTTCAACTTCCCTAACAAAGATTCATCCATTAAATTTAAGACCTTTTTCACTTTATTTAGTTTATGAGTAATTCCATCCAAACTTGATAATGTCCTAGAGGTTGTGCCTAAGGATCCTACTCCTAATCCTATGATAATGTCCCAATGTTGATGAGTGATGTGGGATATAATTTTTCTACTTTTGTTTCTTTTTCTTTTACCTATGTGTGTGATGTACCTCCCACTTTTTTTCGGCTAGATGGAGCCTAACTTCCCTTATCCCTAACAATCTCATTGAGAGTCTTCACCTAAGACACTAAACCAACCACATTTTCCTCTAGGCCAACTATCTCTCTCTTTTTATGAGGGAACTCCACATATGCATGCTTGCTTATTCACACATGGAGAACTACATCCACCAAAATATTATCAAGGTTCAAATAATCTTCACCTAAAAAATCCTAACCAATTTTTTTTTGATGATGCTCCACCACTAAGTGTTTCACTCTAAAACCATATAACAAGAGAAGACATTAGATCTCTAGTTACATAATTAAATAATAACTAAGTAATAAATTAGAAAATAATATATAAAGTAACTAAAAATAAATGAACTCAATACTTTACTTGGGTAAATTCATGTTAGTCTAGGTATAATTACCAATTAGACCTCATGGTAGAATTCTCCTCCTATCTTATTGGTTCCTCTCTAAAAAGTGTATGCCTACCCTTGTTTTCCCCTAAACTTCCTCTCTTCACCCTCTATCATATGCTTGTTTCTACATCTAAGTCTCCAAATATTATGGTGGTGGTTGTACTTAATGTTAGCATCCTATCATATTGCAACCTATGTAGGATATTTTTCTAAATGTACTCCTCCAATTAGTACTCTCCTAATATTTCTTGAAATGGTAGTAGAGTGTCCACCTCATTCAAAAACTATCCTAAAATACCCTAATATAATAGAGCTACCAAATATATCATTGTTAGTGTGTCTACCACTCATGGAAAGTCTCTCAATGGTGACATACCTATCCAACTAGAATACTTGATAGCCCCCACTATCCCAATATATAACCATCACTAGTAAAGGGTCATGTGATTGTACACCTAGCCCATAATAAGTGTAGGGTGGTGGATAAACATAGCCATAAACATCATGATCTAATATATATCCATGTAAGCATATGCTAACACCTCTTAGAACCATGAAAATTTCCATCGTCTGTCCTCAATAATCCTAACAATAGGTTCCCATCTATATAAAATGAAATATGATCTTTTGTCTCCCACCAAATGGGAAGAAAATATCCCTATAATATCATTTTAAAGGGTAAGAATAATTACCCACTCCAACCCCACTAGTCTTACCCCATACTTAAAACCTATGTTATGTACATCAACATCACCAAATTATTACACCCAATTAACAAAGTTACCTCTATCAAGGCCACAACCCTACCTTTAGCCTATAAGCCTTGTATCTTAATCACAACCTTGGAAGTGATAGTCTATTCTCAAGGGACTTGTGGGAAAATTAAACTATTTTACATGACACATCCAGGTTAGTGAATAGGTTACAAAGGAATCTACTCGATGGGACAACAATCCCCACCCACCTTTAAAACACAAATTAAAATATCCATAAATACTCTACTAATCTTAAAAATTCATCCAAAAGAAATTTGTTACAAGGGTATTACCTAAGACAAACCCTTATTTTTAGAGAAGTAATAAATCAAAAACCAATATAGTCCAACATGTAATATAGAATAAATTAAAGATCTTGACCCAAGTATATTTATATTTATCAATTTGAAAAAAAAACTGGTATATTAGATATTCCATTTCACAGTTTTAATCCTCTAATTTTGGTTTTGGTACAAGGCTATTGCTCTAAGACTTCAATATATGGATTATTAATTCAGATCTAAGTCTATTTTCATGTGCATGCTTGTCTTCTTCTTTCTATAATGTCACATTAAATTCATGTAGTTATATAGATAGATCTTTTATATACAAGTGCTTCTATTGATCATTTTGGCTTCCATATATAAGATCTGATGTACTTTAGATAAAACTAAGACCTTGTTTACATGAACAGTTGATGGTTGATACTGACACTCCTCCCTCTCTATGAGCTGATAAAAACATAGGTAGTATTACTGTAATGTCATCTACATAGGCATTGATAGAATCATATATTAGTTCTTATAATTTTGAATTGTAAAAGTAAACTTGTTTTAATAATTTTAGTACATGTACTTGGGGAAAACATAACTTATGTAAATGTATTGTGTATGCAGGGTTGTCCTATGATAGCTAATAATCCTAGTTAGATGGTGATTAGGGAAACTTCTCATGTTCCTCCCATATATGAGGCACTAGTGTGGATAGTTGATCTTACCATTGACTTGTTTGAGCATCAAAAATTGATTGAGTAGGATCATGAGCTTACAGTAAGGGTACATGTTTAAATAATTTTTTATCGTAGTTTAAAATTAATTTATTAACAATTATTTAAATGTATTTTATGTTAATTTCTTAATAATTCTTGTATTTAAATAGGCTCAACTGTAAGCTAGATATGAGCATAAGACCCAAAATTGGATCTTGGAGCAATCCAAGCATTAAAGGGGTCTCTATCTACTGGTAGGGCATCCCAGGGAGAGTCTTATTCTATGAAGGCAAAGAGAGGGAGGCTATTTGATGAATATGATGTCTTACACATGAAATGCACTTTTTTATATCACTATATGGTAATTGATACATTTTTAGCATTGTATATGCACATATGACATTCAAATAATAATAGATACTATTTTGGTATATGTAAATTTTTGCATGCCTATCACAAAAATCTATATATTATTGATATTGGACATGTATGTGCCTATATTATATGCCTATCTTGGCAATCAATCAAATTTATTTTTAGTTTTTAATTCATTGTGTTATTATACAGTATTGTTTTGATCTTCCAAGTTATTATCTATTGGATCTCATATTTAATGTTGTACATGCACAAATTATGATTAAAAAATTATTATTTTTAATGCTATAAATCTTGGATCTTACATATTTTTTTTAAATTAAAGTTTTTATTTCATTGTGTAGTGGAAATGACTAATGACACTCTTATCACTTAGGTTTAATGGACTTCTTATCTTTGTACCTACTTCTTATACACTTTAGGGATACTTCTTGGTGTCATTATACCTATTACAAACCTCTCATATTCATTCTCTAACTCATTTCATACATTCCATTCACAAACATCCTCTCACTCATTCACTATCTTCTCACTAGGCAATCCTCTTAGGTTTCAAACTTACCAAAACTTGATATCGGTCTCAAGGAGTTAGTATGTTGTCATATATGTTCTTACATGTCAAATAACACCTAAATTAACCTATTACAAGCACTCAAACACACTTCAACATTCAATTCCACATATAGCACACAATAAGACACCCTACACAACAAGGCACTCTATAAGCCTGTGACATCAACATGGAGTATTATTTCAATTTAAAATATATTATGTATCTTATAAGAGATGAAAAACCTCATTTTATGATGGGACCACCTTCCAAGTCCATATCTATTCAATGACATACTTGACAAGATTAATAAATAATTCTTACTTCCCTTTACAATATGACTGTTAACCCAAAACATGGTATAGACAGGGTTTATTTATTCTAGAGGTAAATAGGTCAATAGGTCAATTACTCAGTTTCACCTAATAGGTAAATAATTCAATTTTTTCAAAATTTTAAAAGTTTTAAAAGTTGTCAATAGGTCAATATTTTAATTACTCATTAAGTTTCCAGGTCTCTAGTTTAAGTTGTCAAAGTTCAAGTTGTGGTTACAAATCTTTTGTTCTGATGCTTTGTATGTGAAAAATGACACTTCCAACATGTCCATGTGGGAGGATAATATCTATAAAAAATTTCTTATCCTCCCATAAGGCATGATTGACAAACCCACCACCCATTTTGGCCTCAAGAACACCCTTCCCAATACAAGAAAAATGTAATTTTTAGCCTAAGTTCAAACATGCATAAAAAAAAACTATAAGTCATTTCCATAAACCATCAAATACATAATTTACCTACTTCATCCATATAAGCTCACCTCATATCACTCGATTTGAAGATTCAAGATCAATCTGTTAAACAAGTTGCAGTGACGGGTCTAAAAATGTAAGTTTTTGTCAGTAAACAAACAACTTCTCAAGCTCCAATTGGCATTTCTACCTCCATAACCTTCACGTACAAATATATCACTTGGATCACATCTATATAGGAAAATTACATGTTATCACACTACCATGATGTTTGAATCCACCTGAAAGTGCATTTTCACTACTGTTTCGAAGAGCAGAAACACTGACAACAAATGTTATCAAAGTTCATGTTGTGATTGCAAAACTCTGATTCTGATGCTTCTTGAGTGAAACCTAACACCTAAAACATGTTTGGGGGTAGGGGAAAATAAAATCTAGGACTAGGTTCTTGGCCTCTTATCAGGGCTGATCAACAAACCCACCACCCATTCCAGCCTCAAGAACACCCTTCTTAATATAATAAAAATGCAAATTTTTAGCTTAAGTTCAAATACCCATAAAACCTAAGATTCTCTTAGCTTCAAGGAATAGGATTATTTACTGATAGCGCCAACCAGGTGAAGGTGGAAGCTTATGTGGCACCACTAACCTACAATTTTTTTATTAAGTAATTAAAAATGAAATTTATATATGTACTACCTAAAAAATAAAAAATATTTGGTAAAAATGATTACATCTACATTTGAAAAGTCAAAATACCTTTGTATTTCAATCTAACAAACCATTAATATCTGCTCTAACCTTGATAGTATCAAAAATAAATTCATGATATGACTCCCAAAATTTCCATAGTTTCTTATTTAATGACCTCCCATGATATTTTTGTAATTGAATATTAGTTGCAAGAATCAAATTTGAATAGTGTAGTATCTTCTTGTGCATTTTAAACTCTTCAAACAATCATTGATCTAATTTTTTTTATAGGATATCATCGAAACCAATTTCTAGTGACTACATTGACCCAGTGGGATAGTCAATGTTTTCTCCATCTATAACTAGGGAAGTCAATTTTTTCTTTCTCTCTACACATCAACACAATTAGTAATCAATTCTTTCTTTGTTATCCTCCTCTGCAATAACAACAAAAACATGCCCTGTACATCACAAAAAATTATTTTTAGTGACAATATGAAGATATATAAATAATGAGAATAAATTATACATAATGAAAAATATTCTACATGGCTGCACTAGATCAGATACATGGTCAAAGTTATCTGATGATGTCATATCTTTCAGTTACAATGCTATTGGAACCTAAAATGTGTTGATTGGAATTAGAGGTTTATAAATCTAATCACCCACCCACTCTTGTGAATCACACTCATTCCAAATAGAGTCCATGCATGCAAAATAAAAACATGCCGAGTGTCTCATATGAACAATCCAAGAACTTGCATTTGCGTTATGAAATGAGGGAGGTCACTTGAACTTGTTAGAGTCATACAAGCCTCATAATTTTCCGAGTTTTCTTCTTCCATTAACAAGAAATGTCTATGATTAATATAATTTAGTTGAACACCATGACACATGTTCTCGTTACACCATTCAACCATAGTTTTTGCATCTATCAAATGAACACCCTCTTCAAATTTCAACTCCTCCCTTACAATAGCTGTTTTTACACATGATCCAATACCGTCATGCTCCTCTTTTACATAGCTAGCCTTGGTAAAAATCCAAATGTGTTCTACACCTAGGTAATGTGCATCTTACTCAACCAATAAAACATCCATGCATTTTCTAATTACAATGTGCAATTATCTGACCAAATGTAATGTTGATTGAAAGTAATGTTCTTTTGATTCAACTATTCATATAACTTGTTAAAATAACCTTGCACATACTTTGAACAATGTGATATGTCATCACTGATATATAAATGGTACTTCCTTAATATTTTCTATTATTGCTCTATATTATTAGGTGCATGCATGAATGCTATATGCAGGAATATGGTAACTTGTGATGAGTTGTAATACTGTGATTACACTTACGTTTGGGGTTTGAATGTGTAATTATCTACAAAATCAACTACTAAAATAATGAAACCATGTGGGAATGTATCCTTGTATATATTTAAATCTTCATCCAACCATTTAACCCTATGTGTGTGGCTTGCATAGTCATAAACAATTTCCTCCCTAAATTTGACCAAAAATTTGAAAACATGTATCTTTTTTGTAACAAGCTCACACCTAAAGTAGATTTTTTGTCATCTTCTACTTGATAAGTCACTGATTTATATTTTATTAAACCAACTAGTTTTTGTCTAATTGTACTTATAATATCCTCATGAATACTTTTTTTTCAATTTGGCAATCCACCATAAATGTTGCAATTTCCATTTAAACATGATTTTTTGTAAAATAATTGCCCATCTGAGCTTTTACAGAAGATAGTTGAAATAAATTTCTTGGCTTATTTTGGTGAAAATTCAATGCCACACTCCTAAAAAATGTTAGTATGCAAAGTACAATGAATATGGTGAAAAACATCATAGTGCATTGAAAATTCAACATGTTGCCTACAACAATAAGTGGTGCATGCGTGATTTATTTTAACATAAAAAGATTTTTCCATCTCAAAATATCTTTGACAAATAGAAATTTGTAAATGTTTTTTGCAAAAATTTAGAGTACATTTATGATTGAGTCGTATCTAAAAAATGTTTTGGATGTAGTTCACGATTACAAGAACCAATTCTTCTTTTCATAAGATCTCTTGCATTGGGTGAAACTCTTGTATTATGTTTCTAAAATTGAGAAAGTAACTCTTTGAGAGTATTAGATAGAGCCTTGTCCTTTCATGGAAATCTACTAGAGAATTCCTAGAGCTCATTGGTATTAGGTTAATTAAGTCTTTAATTTCTTTTAATTTCTTTCATTATTATTTTTCTATTTTTATTAAGTGTTCAGATTATTTGTGAAACCATTATTTTTTTCCATGTTGTCACTTATTGCACAAGTTGTAAATATACTCTATACATCATTACAATCTTTGATATGTGATTTTGGGCCTAAAGTATGATATGCATCATGTAGATTTTCAATAATTTCATTTTTTATCATCAATGTTAAATGTTATTAATCCTAATGTGTACATTATAGGTCTCATCTTAATCAATTTTATTAATAAAACAAATAATTTACATTTTTGACTATCATCCTCCAAATTATGAAAGAAAATATCCCAAATTTGTTGAGCCAGTCTTCTTGAATGGCAATTAGACATTTTATTATGCACTGGTTTTAAAATATTTTCATCGACTTCAATTAAGTACTTGTATTTTCTATCCACAATTCTTGAAGGTGTTGGTAATGGTGGAATTTGTTGAGAGGGTGTTTCAGAAATGTTATTACATTCATTGTTTAGAGGTGGGATGGCATTAAATTATTCATTGTTAATTTATTCATTATATGTTTTCATGAAATTTTCTTGATGGTTAACTTCATCATTATTTTTTTCCATCAAAGTTTCTTCATTCATAGGGGGTGAAGCATCATACGTAGACTCATCATCAACAAAATCAAAAACTTGGAACTTTGAATGTGAATTTCCAACATTAACTAATTCATTATTTTCAATTTCATTATTATTCATTTCATTATGGTCAATTTGAACATTATTAAATTGATTATAGTCAATTTAATCAGTGCTTAATTCATTATCATCAATTGTTCATTATCTATGGCATTTGGTTCATTAGGATTAGGGTTTGTACCTTGTTTACCATGCACTTTTCGCATTAGTAGCTTGTCTTTTTCTCTCAAATATTCTAATTCCGCTGGTGTTTTTTAATTCAAAAACTTCATCTTCCTCTTTTAACATGATCCAAAACCCATTATAAGGGGCAATTGATAACTTTTCACAAGTGGAGTCAAGTACACAGGTATGCAAATCTTGTAGAAGTACATAAAGAATGTTTTTAGGGATAAAAGTCTCCATTTGGGCTAAAAATAGTCTTTGATAAGTGAGCTTATTACTAAAATAATAATTACAGGATCATTTTATTACATAATATGATCACATTATGTTTTTTACAAGGTCCCAACCCATCCAACCCATTGAAAAGCTCATATCGACAATAATGTGATCATGTTATGTAATAACATGGTCGCATTATTGTTGATATAAGCTTTGGAATTGCAAATTAAAAATGAGGGTTGAGTGTTGCCTATGTTAAGAATAATGTGATCACATTATTAAATAACATGATCACATTATACTTAATATAGATAAGGGATTATGGATTGGGGATTAATGCATTAGTGTATAGGATTTATGGATTAGGGATTACAATTTATTTCTTAGGTATTATAGATTATAATTAAGATCCAAATTAAAGGTACATGGCTACTGGGACCTTTCCCATAGAATGGATTTGATCTATCGATACTCGTATTGCTCCCTGCATTAAAGCCCATGGTTTTGAATTGATATTATAATGGAAGGGAAATGGCTCCCCATAAATTGAAATGACATGTGCATTTAATAAAACATCAGGTATCACACTTTTATGACATATGTGGCATGAAAATATTTTTGAGCACATTTACCAAAGTGCATTCAATGCCATATCAATTAAAGTTTCAATTTGTTAAGTGGGCGACCTATACATTTCCCAAAGTGCATTAAATTTCATATTACTTCTTAAATACTTCTTAAGTAATTTTTTTTCTTCTCCTAATACTTGAAGAAATAAGCTCTGAGCACCACAAAGCCCCAAAAAATAATAATAAGTCATTTAGATTTAATGGTTTCTAGTTTTAAAATAAAAAAAAGATAGAGTGAATGTATAATTGTACATATTATTTGAAAAGTTTGGATAAATTGATGTGTGAAGTTGATAAGAGTCTATTTGTTGATGTGCCAAGTTCATAGAAGTCTATTTTTGATGTGTGAAGTTGACATGACAAGTTGTAAATGAAAACCCATGTTATATTAAACAAATAGTATAAAATTTTGAATCAACATCAAATCAATCATCCAATAAATCCAAATCCAAGTTTTTATGTGCATTCAACCTCACCCCATCAATAAATTATATCTAAACATAAACCAATTGAATCCAAACTTGAATATTTATTCAAGTTTATGAATCAATCATATGAGAAATCCAAATTGGAGTTTGAATTGCATTCAACCTCACCCATTGATTAGTCAAATCCAAAATTGAATACTTATTCAAGTTTACCCATCTACTAATCAAATCCAAATTTGAATTCTTATTCAAGTTAATTCATCTACCAATCTAATCCAAACTTGAATAGTTATTCAAGTTTACCCACCAACCAATTAAATCCAAACCATAACCAATCCATTTCCAACTTCAATTCTTATTCATGTTCACCCATAGAATAATGCCATAATTTTAATTTAGGGATGATACCAAATCAATTTTTAGGTTATAATAAACAAAATTCTCTAAATTATACTTCCAATTTAAATACAAATCCAACAAACCCATCCTTCCAAAATCAAGCTACTTCTTCCACACAATTCATTACAAGTGGATCCCAAAACTTTTAACAACATCATCCTACCACTATTGATATTTTATCTGCAAAATGATTCAAATTTCCCATCTACTAGTTATAATTACAAATTCCCTCAATACACTAACCAAAAATTAGATGATGTGGAATATATTAGAATGAACCCACATATATTTAGATTCAAAAATCCTAGTTCATGGGTATGTCAAGATGTTTCTCCTAAACCAAATCAAGCCATCTCATTTCCAAATCAAAATCATAATCTTTCATCCATTGTCTACCAAACAACCATTTTTAATCAAATGCCCATTTTTGATAAACATCCAATCTTGACTCAAACATCATTTAATCCACCTATCATTGAATTATCATATGCCTTCAATCTAGTGCCTAAGACTCTACATTTCCAAAAATATCTTCATCCCAAACCTAATATTTCTAAGAGATCATTAAAAAGCAAATTTGGTCAAAAAACACTTTAACAAGCCATCCTTATGGCCACATCCAAGCCAAGATCTAATTTACTATCAAAATTAGATATGCAATTTCTTTTAGAATTAAAATAAATTTCAACATCCACATTGGTCCCATCAATAGTTTTATCAGTATAAAAGTTTGCAAATGATAGTGATAATGTTATAGATAAGGAATAATCCTCATCCATCCTCAATATAAATATTTTTAGTAACATCAAAGTAGTTTGTTCCATCTCTATAAACACTATTCTTCCTTTTCTTATTAAATTGCACTACCTGCACATGTCAACTAGAATCCACAAAAATGGACCTCTTTGGACTTATCCCATGGAAACATATCAATTATAACATCTATAAAAATCCATGAAAGCAACTTATTTGAAAAAACACTACTTCACCAACCATTACTTGAAGCTCTAAAAAATAATTAGAATACACCAATTGATGCACAAATTGGATCCTTGTTGCTTGATGATAATGACATCACCAACAATAAAAACATCAAGTCAATTAGGAGATAAATGTCATGGAATGATCTCTTGATTACAATCCAGGATATAATCTTAACTCCCATGTTGCATACTTATTATGCCAAATTGGTACATTGTCATTATAACGAGTTAGATCATGATTTTGAGATTAATTTTGAGGAACATCACAGTAAGTTTGAATATTTTAGATTTGTCAAGGAATTAAGGATTATTAATATGGATTTATATTATTTTTATTTTTCTAGTATTTGGTGGTTAGTCAATAGTGGTTGGATAAGAGATATTGGTTTTTGTACATATGAAGAGCTCATTAGTCACTGGTGCTTGATACTCTTTAATAATATTGCTTGCAACTCATATAGAGAAAGGCATCCAACTTCCATAATGATTTAAAAAACTCTTAGAAGGTTTCTAGAGTTTAGCTTTACTATTAGGCATATTAATGTGGGTTTATTTGATATCTATGTTTTCCCAAGAAAAACCAAAATTACCATAGAATTATACCAAATAAATTTATTTTTGGATTTATTTATTCAATAAGGATTTCTTGATAGAGAATGATACTCAAGATGGTTTTCTAATAAATTTTTTTGGGCTTAAAAACCTCATCCTAGTCAAGTACTATTCAAAGTAAATGATATAAATGAAACTAAGATTGAAGGGGAAATCCAGTCAAAATTGACAAAGATTATCTAGAATTGACATGAGATAAAAACTAGAAAACAAAAATTATTATGCATCTCATACCTGTCCATTGGGTTTAGATGCTAATAAAGCCAAAAAAATTATAAAATTATAAAATCAAAAATTAAAATCAAAATAACTTGTCATTAAATTTTGCATTACCCTCATTGCATTGAATTTTCCATTGTTTACATTTTGTATTGCATATCAGATGTCATGTTTGGTGATTATTCAGTTGTTAGTTCAGATAAGACAAACATTCAAAATCCATCTTATCATATCATTTCACTTTTTAATATCATCATATTATCCCATGGAAAATATTTTCAAAATTAGCATTACAGTGTTTCTTGCCTTCGTTCTTATGAGCAAAGTACATCTATTTTCCCTACATCTTCTTAAAAAACATTAAAAATACTAGCCCACAACCTAGTCTATAAGCTTATCCATGATAGAGTCTCCTCTTATAGTTCCCTCTATGCAAAAAACATTAGCATGCTACCAAAAAAAATTGTAACTTGCCTATCTTGGTCTTAGGTGATGAGCCCTTGCATCTTACTAGTTGCATGGGGCCAAGACTTGGGGGTAAAATCCTTTAAAATATAATGATACCCTTATCTAAATCTTATGTAATAAAAAATTCACATTACACATCTCTCACCCTTCATTTATCTTTAGTATTGAGCCTTCACATATCACTAGTTGCATGGGATTAGCATTGGGGAGAGATGACCTTACTTGCATATGTATAGTCTTTGGTGATGAGCCCATGTATCTTTCTAGTCACATGAGTTTACATGTAGGGGGTCACAAACAATTGTATTTCATATTAAATCAAAAGGTGTCCAAAGATAAAAGTTCTTAAAAAATCTTGTCTATATGTCTATTCTAAACAGGGAAACTTTATCCTATTTACTGATTCTATCAAGGCTAGCTCTCTCTACATGCAACTAATAAAGTTAGTATTTTGTGAGTTTAGCAAGAAGTAAATTTTTTGCCATTTTGATTTCAAGAATTAGGTTGCTTTCCTTTTCCATGCAAAATTTTGATTTTTGGTTTTCATATTCACATTTCATACCTATCTTAATCCCCTTTTCATTCCTTTGATGCAAATTGAAAGTCGTATATTGTGTAAACCAAATAACTAGATCATCACCTAAAAATAATTGTTAGCACATTCACAAAGTTTCATGCATATCCATCATGTTACATCCATTTGATACATTTTTGTTCTCACTTATATAATCATTTGCAATAGAATTCTCATAAAAACATAGAGATACATGGTATCTCATCAATGTTTGGTCCTCTACTGTCAAGTTTGTATAATATGTCTCTTGTAATATCCATATTTGTAGAGGGGATTTACGTCAAACATCTCAAAACAAAAATAAAAAACAAAAAAATAAATCAACAAAATAGAAAACAAAAAAATAAGAAAAAGAGAAAAGAAAGAAAAAAATAGTTCTTCCATGAGTGCAAATCAATACATTGGTGCTTTGGGCAAGTGTCATGGTGAAAACCAAATTTACTTCCCCATTCATCTCATAATTACCTCTCTCTTCCACCCATACATATTGTATCCATGTTATGATTAATCTTCATTTATCCATGGTATCAATTAACTTATTTGTTTTTATTTGCACATCAATCATCCATAATAATTTCTTACTATTTTCACTCAATCTTTCACACCTATCAATTATGACCTACAACATCATAATATCCATCCTTTATCTATCAATCCATCATTCACTCAGTAACTCTATTAGTCATTAAATAGTCAACCAAGCTAAGCTTGTAGCTTTTCAAAGGGATATATCATTCCCATATCCGTTCTTATGAAGCCTGATTCATGGGGCATCTCAAAATGTGTAGCTAATCTTGGGAGATATCATTTCTAGTCAATTCCTTGAATATGTCATTTCTTGGTGGAAAATCAATCCATCATATCAACCAATTAAAATATGCAATCATTAGCTTAAGTGGGTTAATAACATCCATGGGTTCATCTTACTCTTCATCCATCAACCCATTTTCTCATCACTTCTCATATGTGTTGAACTAAATTATCCTTATGTCCATGGACTATGTGGGCATTGCTTAAATTTTAAGGGCATCTTGGCCACTAAAAACTAATTACCATCCCCATCTTTCATCCTTTCTTCTCACTTGTTTCCATTGCTAATAATGCCCTCTTACTTAGGGCATTCTATATCAGGGAAGCTTTGAATTTTTATTAACATCCTTATATTTTAACATCGTCTAATACTTTTTTTTTTCTTTCCATTTTTGGGAGAACTACATTGTACTAAGGTCTTTTTAGACTATGTAGGAAGCATTCAGTTGCTGAGGTCAACTCAGCCATACCTTTTTTTCTATCTCCCTTTCTCACTTGATTTATCTTCCTCCATTTCTCTACCTATCTCTTCGCCACTTCCATCCCTTCAGCTTGTCAATCACTTTTAACCATTTTTATATATTTTCAATCACTTTTAAAAGAAGGATTGAAAACTTTCCTCATCCGCATCTCTTATCTCCTATAAATCCACCATCTACTCCATTTCATCGGTCTCCTTATCACCTTTCAATGTATTTATTATGCTTACTTTTTTGCTCCCTCCCCCACCCACTTCATCATATTTTGGTCCCTCTCTCCACTTTTTCCCAACCTTGCCCTCTATCTCCTTGGACTTCTTTCACCATCCTCGTCATTTTCCTTTTCACTTAGCAATTTGTCATACCTTCTTCATCACTTTATTTTTCCACATCATCATGTTCCCTTACACAATGATGGATATTTTTAAATCTTTATCTTCTTCACTATCACCTTCATATTTCTTTTCCATGGCTTTTAAACCATTTTCATTCCAATTCTTAGTTTTTATTTCCATCTTTATGATCTTTTGTGTCTTGCATTTCTTTTGTTTTCCCTGTTTATTCTATCCCCTATTTTTTCAAATCTTCTTCTTCTTCTCCTCTTGTGTTCCCCATTTTATTATGCATCCCTCTTTTCTTCTTATGCATTCCATAATTTTTTTGATTTTCCATTCTTCACACCTTTTCCATTTTCCATTCTTCATTTTTTGATTTTTTTAATCTTTTCAACCTTTATGTCTTATTTTTTCCTCCACAACTAGCTTCAAATAGGGTCTTTACCCTTTGATAAGCCTTCAATAATTCTATTCCATACTTTTATGATTTTTTTCCCCTTTTCCTCTTTCCATCTCTATATAGACTTGTCTTTTGCATCTGTTTGACTATCTGTGCTTTGTATCCTTGTCAACCCTCTTACTTAGTCCTTCATTTTTCTTCTTATCATCCCTTATCTTCATCTCTTATTTTCATTTCGTTCCCTTTCATTGTGTTTCGATATTAATTTGCTTCTTCCCTTTCCTATCATCCATTTTCCATTTTATAACCACTATTTCTTCACCACCTAAGCACTTTTCAGCTTTTCAATCTCTATTAATCAACCATTTAGGTTGTCAATCTCTTCTAACAAGATGATTTACACCTACCCTATCTCTTAACCTTATTGTCCACCCATCCTCTCCTTCCCTCCATTTTTATTAACCCCTTTCACATATTATATCCTATTCTCCTATCCAATACCACCATATGATTTTCTTCATTGTTCATCTCCTTGCCTCTCATCATTTCTCCTATCCATGATTAATTGATCACGATACCACCTACTTCTTCACTCTTTTGTCATATTTTTTGTGTCCTTATTCCACTCCTCTTTCCTCACATTCCCCTTTATTTTGTGTGTTTAATTATTTTCCATTTTCATCATCAAATTATTTTTTCTTTGGTCTCTTTTAAACCTCTTTTCACTTATTTCTTTGCCTTCCATACTTCTAATCATTCCCTTCCCCTAAATGTTTGCTAACCATCTCTCACATTCCTTTTAAATTCCCCAATCTGTTATTTTTTATTACATTCATCACACCCCCATCTTTTACCATTTTTTTAATAATTTTTCCATTTCATTGCATTTATCTTGTCCTCCATGATTTCACTTGGTGTCTTTACTTGTGCTTTGTGATCCTTTTTTTCCTACTTCTCCATAGCTAGATTCTTACATGATTATCCATATTCATCTTTATCTATGACCTCATTATCTTATCACTCCTAATTCATCCATATCCTTTTCCACCTTCACATCTTTCATTGTTGGCTATCCATCATATTCACCCATTAGAACTCAAGCTTCTCACTAATTAGAGTGTTGCCACTAGTTTGTATTACAACTACATGCATATCCATGCTTGTTTCCTTATGTCTTCCACTCTCTTGCTTTAATGCATGAAATATTATTAGTTTTACTACTTAAAATACATCAATTTCTTCCTTCAATGTCTTTGCATGTTGTGCATGGGTACTCTTTCTATACCTTGTACCTCTCCAGCTACTCCCTTCAGCTCACAACCGTTTTCCAACCATTTTCCCATTATAAAACGAGTTGTCCAAACTCATCCCAAGGTTTTTTACTCAAATTTACCTTTGTATTGATATCCACAACCTAATGCTTCTTCTCTATGTTCATACCATATCTAGGTTCATCCTATCTCCCCTTCAACTTCTGATACACCCATATTCTTTCATTTTTCTAGTGTGTCCTATTTCCACCTAGATGTAGTGGCCATTTTGACTGTATATGTCACTATACGAGTACCCACTCATATATTATCTCTCTCTTACTCTAGATGGCATGGACATTATGACTATATATGTCACTATATGAGTGCCCACTTATCTATTATCTCTCTCTTACCTTAGATCATGTGGGCACTATGACTGTATACATCACTATATGAATGCCCATTCATCTATTATCTTTATTTTACCTTAGATGTGATATAGATCATGACCGTATCAATCACTCTATGAGTGCCCACTCATCTATTATCTCTATCTTAACTTAGATGACATGGACACTGTGATTCTCTCATCACTAAATAGGTGAAAACTCATCTTTTCTTGCACTCTTCTCCTTCTCTCTCCACAAGGCCCTTTCCCTTTAAAACATTATTATTTTCCATGATCTCACCATTTTACAAGTACATTTCCATCTTCCACTCCTATCTATTTCTTCTTATCCTTCCCTCTTTCATTTTTATTCTCCCCCTTTCTGGGAGAACTACATGTGCCCTGATGTCTATCCCTATTATCATGGGAGTTTACACCATTTTCATTGGTAAGATTATTTAGACTATATAAGTAATGCTTGGGGGCATGGGGCCCCTAGGGTCAGTTAGGCCACTATCTCCATTATCTCCATTCATCCAAACTGTGATCTAACTTGTTCTAATTTTATCTGAAATTGGAACCTTGGCCTAGTATGTTAGTCATGTCATTTACTTCTTTTTAAAGTGTTGATTTCTTTAGTTTTTATTTTCACCAATGTTTTGTTGTGATTTCGATAAACTTGTCTTTGTTAATGTTGTTTACTCTTGATTTTATTATCATGTGTCTTGTGATTTAATTATTTTATATATTACAGTCATCATTTTTGTTTGTGTATACTTTTCTTTTTTTTTGCTTTTTGATTGCGTTCATCTTCTTTCCACTTGTTTGATTTTATTTATTTTTATCATATTTTGCATCAAGATTCTTTCATATATTACACTATAGTGTGATTATGATTTTTCATATCATGATGCACTATGTTTTGCACAAATTATAATCTTTTCAGTCCTTATGCATAAAACACATATATTCATCATGGTTATTTCATATCATTGATGGTTATTATTTTATGCTATATTAAAACTTAGGTTGCTCAACTCTTACTCACTTATTCATGTTGGAATTCCAAAGTAAGGCAAAAAAATACAAGGTAATTGTCTAACAATTCATACAATCTTATGATTCATCCTCCCTCTATAACATGTCCCCTCCCATTCCAATATTTTTTCCCTCCAACCCATCCTTTTAATATTTTGCAATAATTTTTCTCTACAATTTGAGGCTGCAATTAATTGAAATGCTATCAATATTTTTCAACTACTTGCAACTATCAATTATGTAAAATCTTCCTCTCAAATTGGAATATATATATATATATATATATATATATATATATATATATATATATATATATATATATATATATATATATATATATATATATATATATATATATATATCTCTGCGGTTTATTGGGACATATCATTCCCACCTCTTCTCATGTGATCCCTAAGTCTTGAGCACCATCCAAGCATGTAGCTTTTGAGTAAGAACTATTCTTTTTCCTATCTAACCTCTAGTTTTTAGCTAGGGGCAAATCATTTTACACTAAATTTAATCTTGGAAGTACGATATTTATTTCTAGTGCTTCAATTTGTTTATAACTTCATTATCACCACTTCATCACTTTTCCTCCCATATGATTTTGAGTGTTTCATCACTTTACCACATGAACACTTGAGGGGGCATCATCATGGGTCCTTCATTTTGTTCCAATCATTATCTTATTCTTCTATCCAAACTCCTTAATCTATCGGTTAGAAATGATAAAATCATAACATCCATTATTTCTTCATCTACTTTTTCATTCTTTGAAAAATCATTACTTCGACAATGTCTTGCAATGATTTCTTAAAGAGGGGCAAAATGTAGACGCTTAAAATCAAACCCTTTGTGTTGATTTTAACCTTCTTTGCAGTAAATACTTAATAATCTCTAATCCTCTTTAATCATCCTTAATTTTTCCTAATCACTATTCATCATCATATTCACTAATCACTATTCACCATCAATATTCACTACTTTATTATCCCCAAATTAATCCAAAGTTAATTAATTAATCTTTCTCTAATTAAAAATTCCAAAGATTTTAAAAATTCGTAATTTTCATAAATATAAAAAATCAAAATTATCTTCACATGCCAAAAGGCTCCACCTATCCCCCACCATTCTCATTTAGTAATATATTATCATCCTCACCAAATAAACTATAACTCTTTTAAAAAATTGCATAATATATTATCATCCTCACCAAATAAACTATAACCCTTTCCACATAAATAATAATGTTAAAACGTTGAAAATTATATTGATATGTTCTAAACTTTAATTCATTATTAAATTACTCGATAAATGATAATCTTGAATATTTCATTTCTTAAAATAAGACAAACCTCAAAATTATGTGGACCCTGAAAATCACGGCGGCAACTTGCAAGGGACGCTAAACTCCCTATTCTCGACAGCGGTCATGTATCATAGACTTTTCCAGGTCGCTTTAAATTCCACATGTATAGACATTTCCAGGGAAAAATAAAGAAAAAGGACCACACGACGTGTCCAGTCCATCTTGGTTGTCACACATGGACAAACACACGGGTACAAAATGCACCACACATGCAAACATCAAAGCAAAGACTGAGAAACTGCACTGCAACAACGGCGTAATATCTACACTTGAACGGGGATGCACTCCAACTCCTTATAAATACGCTTGCACTCTCGCATCTCGCAATCATCTGCTGTACTAGCAGTAGCACCTAACTGCAATGGGGCTGAGAACAGGAATCCTGATTGCATGCATCTACATCATCTGCGTTTCTATCCATGGAGGTAAGAGGCTAACATTCTGTGTCTTGATAGCACTGTAAGAAAAATTCATGTTTTTAAAAACAATTCATTCTCTTTATTTCAATCTATGGAGGTAAATAATTATTTCTCTTTATTTCAAGCTATAGCCTACACTTTTGTGTTTTTAAATATTGAAACCGTTAATTGTTTTGTAAAATAACACTCCAGACAAAATCATATTTTTTATAATCTATTTAAATTTCATTCAAATTATTTCATACCGCTTATAATATTTACTGAATCCTTTCAAATATATTCGTAGAGTATGAAATGACTTCTATTAAATCTAGCGAGATTATAAAAAATCTGAATATTTATATTTTTTGAAGTGTTAGTTTGCTAAATAGTTCATTAATGATAGTCAAATATAATCCGATCCCTCATCATTCATGCGTCTATCCAATCACTATTTGTGGATTTTAAGTAAAGAGCCGGCGGCAGGTTCAACAGGTGAACATTTGGTGTATTTATGTCACCGCATGTATAAATGTGGTAAACATATGGTGTATTCAGAATTAACTCGACTGAACATGCAGGCTCTATAAGGTTTACCCTATTTGTGTATACTTAAAAGGAAACAAGAAATGAATTAAACTTTGTTGCGTGTGCAGATGCTTCAATAGGAGTTAACAACGGAATGGTTGGAGACGATTTGCCAAAACCAAAGGAGGTGGTAGATTTGATGAAGAAATACAACATTGGGAAATATAGGATCTTCAAAGAGGAGAAGTCTGTATTAGAGGCTTTTGCGAATTCTGGGATCGAATTAACGGTGGGAGTGGCTAATGACAATTTGAAGACGATGGCATCCGACCCGAATGAAGCAAACAAGTGGGTGAATCAGTACATTAAGCGTTATCCTGCTACCAATATCAAATACATCGCTGTGGGAAATGAAGTCTTGGGAAATAAATCTAATGGCCAACTTTTAGGCCAATTTTTGGTTGGTGCAATGAAAAACATACAAACAGCACTTTAAAACGCTGGTCTACAGGATAAAATCAAGGTGTCCACAACTCACGCAGCAACATCTATCATAGATGTGCTCGCCCCTAAGACTCCTTCGAAGGGAAGGTTCACTGATGAGGTGAATCACGATATGAAGTCTGTTCTTCAATTTCTTTTTGATCATAACTCTCCCTTCATGGCCAATGTGTATCCCTATTTCACTTATGACTCCAAACGTGATGCCTACAACTTCGATTATGTCTTGTTTAAATCCACAAATCACCCTATGATGGATGGCTCATTGAGTTACACTAACTTGTTTGATGCTATGGTGGATACCATCTATTCTTCCATGGAAGCTATGGGATATCGAAGCATACCCATCGTAGTTACTGAAAGCGGATGGCCCTCTCATGGCACTGAAAAAAAGTCTGACATTGGTACCATAGACAATGCTAAATCATACAACAATAATCTCATCAAGCATGTGTTGTTGAATAAAGGGACGCCCAAAAGACCAGGGACAAGCATTGAGACGTACATCTTTGCTCTTTTCAATGAGAAGCAAAAAGTAGTGAATTGGGAAGACTATGAAACATAGAAACATTATGGACTTTTCTATGCTAACAAAACCCCTGTGTATCCTGTCAACTTCTCTCCCTAATTGTTTTTAAAACATTAAAGTATATGCATTACATAAGTAAGATCATGCTACTTACTAATGCATAAATAAAAATTATAAGCCCATAGAGATAATTAGGAGAATATACTCCTTATAATGTTAAATTTGTCTCCTTGTTGTACTTAAAGAGACTGTACTCCTTATTAATGCATAAATAAAGGTTATAATATTATATAAATAATTAGGGGAATATATTCCTCTTAATGTTGAATTTATTTCCTTGTACATTTAGAAGAGTAATTTTTATTAATAAAATTAGGTTTTTAATGACAAAATTTAATTATAGTCAATGTTAATATTTATTGTTTAATGGATATCTCTCAATTTTTGATAAATGCATCTAATATCAACAAATGTTAAATAATTTAAAATATTAAAATATTTAACCTTCAATACAAAATTTAAATTATTGTAGTATTAATTAACTTCAACATTTATTTGTTAAAAAATTGATCTTATTTTTGGAAATCATACATAATTTTTATATAAAATCTGATTTTAATTTATCAATGTAGTTTTATAATATAATAATATAATTGAAATTTAAAGAAACTTTGAAAAGTCTTGCTGTGGTGAAGAGAGACTTACAGGTTTTGAGCCTTAGCTTGGCCCATTTATCCACTTTGCAATATTGAAATTATTAATATCATTTTTAAATTATTATTATTATTATTTTGTTAAAGACAAATTATACAAGTTTCAAGTTTGTTATTAGTGATATTTTATTATCCGATTATAATGTGACATTTGTCAAATATAAAATTTTGTATGTAATAAATGGTTGAAAAATAAACTTTAGTTTTTAAATCATATTTATCTTACATTCTATTAACCTAAAATAATTTCATAAACATGATGGACTATTTTCAATTAATGAAAATTAATTATTTTTTTGATTGAATTTATAAAAATTATAATAAATCTGTATATTTTTACAAGTGATACTTGTCATTAAATTAATTTTAATTTAATTTTATTTTTCTAAACCTTGTGTCACAGCACAGCCTTAATCACCTTGTATCATTTCTGATTCATGTCACCCACTTGTTTTCTATCCTAATCGAACACCATGATCTACAAATTATGGTTATTCATTCCCATAGTTAATTCAACCCCATAATTGGCCAAGTATGGTTTGACCTATTGAATTTGCCAACTCTTTACATGTGGTTCACAAACAACGGACGGGTGGACGGGTAGAAACACGAATGATAAGGATTAAGTTCATATTTATAAGATATGTTTTCAAGTTGAAATATTGACCAATCAAAAGGATATTTAAAAAAATAATATTTAAAAAATATTGATTTTTTAAAATAATATATTTAAATTTAACGGAAACCATTACATACGATATATGAATAGAGTTGGAATGATTATAAATTTGTTATGTATTGTTTAAAATAATTTAGATTAAATTTAAATAAATTATAAAATAATAGATTTTTTAAAAAGTTAGTTTGTCAAATAATTATGACTTTTCATATTAAAGAGAGAAGTGTTGGATATATTTAGGTAGTTAATTTAAATTATAAGAAATGGATTGAAATAAAAAGGATGGATATAAATAAATATAATAATTTTATTAAAAAATTACTAATTTTTTTAATTTTATGTATTAATATAATATTATATTACAAAATTAATTGTACAAAAAGTGAAAAGTATCATTTACCCATGAAACAATTAATAGTTTAATTTCAGAAGTTAAAAAAAAATTAAAAAAACTAAAACATATTAAAACAAAGTCATTGTACTATTTTACAATATAATTAGTGGCTTTCATATTTAAAGACACATAAGTGTAGCGAACAAAAACTTAAATTAATTTACCTTGATGGATTGAAGCATTGTAGCATAGCAAACATCATAGAATAACTATCTTCTAATTATTAAGTTGAACAAGGAGTAATAAAATTCATTTTGATAAAGGTTAGTATAGAATATCCACCTAATTTATAGATACATGAATATAAATAACAATCTTGAAAATTATGCAGAACATGTAATAGTTGACTATAAAATAGCATGGATATTTAGAAAAGAGTCAACGATAATCTTTAATATTTCATCAATTTAGAAAGGCCCTATAAATGACAATCTTGAAAATTATGTGGACTATCAAAGACATGGATTTAGCTTCCAAGGGATGTTAAATTCCATAGTCTCACATGTCCCTTTCAACAGTCACCACCTAAAAGATTAAAATCTATCAAGATTAAATGCATGTCATTGTATTCATAATCTAAAAACTAAATAAATGATTCTATCCTCTTAATGAGTTGTAGTTTTTCAAGTATCAGTAGGCCAAAGATCCTACCCATGCTGGTTTGATATTGAACAAGTCCACCACCTCATACATCTATAACTCTTTATTGGTCCTCTCTTCCTCAACCTAGGATTTTGTTGTCTCAGAGCATGATACTCTTAAAGTCTCTATCTAGGTCATTTTCCTCAGGTTGCCTCTTCCTTGTTTCCATTTCATTAACCAAACCATGACTTCCATTAGCTGTGTAGTCTACCATGAGCCTATGATATTCTATTGAGATTGTTGAAGTAGATTTATTGAAGGATCTCAAAGAGTTTGTTGATATTCAAGCTGGAAATTCTTGACACTCATAGCAGGTCATCTATATCAACTTGCCCAACACTTTTTTCCATTGTCAAGACACGGATCACAAGATCAAGAACCTCTTATTGTATTTACATTATAACAAGACCACTGCAGAGCACTCTTATGATAACCCCAAGAGTACTCAAGAGGATGGGTGTCAAAATTTAATGGGATAAAAAACAACCATAACAAGGGGCCCATTCATCAGATTCCTACGAGCATTAACAAATTGTCTTCTAGTTCTGCACCACAATCGTTTATGCATATGACTCAACATACTAGGGAGTTGCCAATTAACACTCAACCTATTAAGGAGCATGCCCATTATTAGGTGAAATTGACAAAACCCCAATTTTATAGTACTCTTGTGACCACAAATTTTCTGACAAGTTCTCAAGTTTATTCAGATCTTTCTCTTGATAGTTTTTCTCTCCTTCTATGTCTTTTCTCCTATTTACGTACAATCAAGAATTCATGTAGTCCTTTTGGGGAATATATGGATCTTTCTTGTATTCCCTCTCTTTGAGAATTTATGGAGGATTAAAAGTATGTGATCGAGTTGCCAACCAACATGGTTTCTCAATGTCATTAATTTTAAATTTTCAACAATGAACAATTCTTAAAGAACATATATGAAGCCATTAAAGGGATCAATTTTGAGGTTAAGCCTCTCGACCCCCGTAATATATGAATTGTTACTCATCAAATGTTTGGGGTCTTATAGACTCAGATTGTAATTACATGGTCTCCTTTTACATTTCCCTCTATGCATAAAACATTAGCATGCTACCGAAAAAATGGTAACTTTAATCACCTATCTTGGCCTTAGGTTATGAGCCCTTGCATATTACTAGTTGCATGGGGCCAAAACTTGGGGGTAAATTCCTTCCAAATAGAATGAAACCCTTATCTAAATATTATGCAACAATAAATTCACATTCCACATTTCTCACCCGTTGTTGATCTTCAGTGTTGAGCCTTCAAATATGACTAGTTATGCGGGATTAGCATTGGAGAGAGATGCCCTTAATCACCTATGTATAGTCTTTGGTGATGAGCTCATGTATCTTTATAGTCACATGAGACTACATGTAGGGGCTCACAAAAAATTGTATTGCATATTAAATCAAAAGGTGTCCAAAGAAAAAAGTCTTAAAAAAAGTTTTTTTATATGTCTATGCTGAAAAGGGTACCTTTTATCCAATTTATTGATTCCATCAGGGCTAATTATCTCTACATGTAACTAATAAAGTTAGTATTTTATGAGTTTAGAAAGAAGTACATTTTGTTGCCCCTTTGCTCGTAAGAATTAGGTCACTTTCCTTTTCCATGAATTTTTTTTATTTTTTGTTTTCATCTTCAAATTTCATACCTATCCTATTCCCCTTTTCATTCCTTTGGTGCAAATTGAAAGTCATATGTTGTGTAAACCAAATAACTAGATCATCGCCTGAAAAATAATTGTTAGCACATTCACAAAGTTTCATGCATATCCATCATGTTACATCCATTTGATACATTTTTGTTCTCTCACATATATAATTATTTTCCATAGCATTCTCATAAAAACATAGAGATACGTGGTATATCATCAATGCTTGGTCCTCTACTGTTGATTTTGTATAATATATCTCTTGTAATATCCATATCTATAGAGGGCATGTGAGTCAAATATCTCAAAACAAAAATATGAAACAATAAAAAAATCAACAAAACAAAAATAAAAAAAATAAGAAAAAGATAAAATAAATTAAAAAATAGTTCATCCATGAGTGAAAATTAGTACAATGGAGCTTTGGGCAAGTGTCATGGTGAAAACCAAATTTGTTACCCCATTCATCCTATAATTACCTCTCTCTTCCACCCATCCATATCGAATCCATGTTATGATTAATCCTTGTTCATCCATGTTATCTATTATCTTCTTTCTTTATGTTTATGCTTTAATCATCCACAATCATTTCTTCCTATTTCCACTCAATCTCCCACACCTATCGATTGTGACTTACAACATCACAATATCCATTCTTTATTTATCAGTCCATCACTCACTTAGTTAGTCATTAAATAGTCAACCAAGCATAGCTTGTAGCTTTTCAATGGGATATATCATTCCCATATCCTCTCTTATGAACTCTTATTCATGAGGAACCTCAAAATATGTAGCTTATCTTGGGAGTTATCATTTTGAGTCCATTCCTTACATATATCATTGCTTGGGGGTAAATCAATCCATTATCTCGACCAATCACAATATGCAATAATTAGCTTAAATGGGTTAATAACATCCATGGTTTCATCTTACCCTTCATCCATCAACTCATTTTCTCATCACTTCTCATATTTGTTGAAATACATTATTGTGATGTCTACTAACTATGTAGGCACTACTTAAATTTTAAGTGCAGCTCAACCACTAACAACTAATTATTTTCCCCATTCTTAATCTTTTATTTTGACTAATTTCTATTGCTAACAACACCCTCTTTCTTAGGATGTCCTTCACCAGGGAAGCTTTTAATTTTTCTTAGAATCCTTATATTTTAACATCATCTAGTACTTCTTCTTTGTTTTTCATCCCATTTTTGGGAGAACTTCATTGGCCTAAGGTATTTTTGGGCTATGTAGGTAGTGCTTAATTACCAAGGTCAGCTCGGGCACACCTATTATTCTATTTCCCTTTCTCACTTGATTTTTCTTCCTCCACTTCTCTACCTATCTCTTCACCACCTCCTTCTCTCCAGCTTGTCAATCTCTTTTAACCATTTTTCCATCTTTTAAATCTCTTTTAAAACATGGATTGAAAACCTTCCTCATCCACCTCTCTTATCTCCTATAAATCCACCATCTACTCCACTTCATTATTCCCCTCTCACCTTTCATTACATTTCTTGTGCATGTTTCATTGCTCACTCCCCCACCCACTTCCTCATATTTTTATCCCTCTCTCCACTTTTTACCAACCTTGCCCTCTATCTCCTTTGTCTTCTTTCACCATCCTCATAATTTTTCCTTTCCCTTAGCAATGTGTCATACCCTCTTCATCACTTTATTTTCACCAATTTCACATCATCATGTTCCCTTGCACATCAATGGACATTTTTACATCTTTATCTTCTTCGCTACCACCTTCTTACTTCTCTTGCATGGCTTCTAAACCATTTTCATTCCAATTATCAATTTTTGTTTTTCATCTTTCCCATCTTTTATTTCTTGCATTTTTTATGTTTCTCCTATTTCTTTTATCCCCCATTTATACAAATCTTCTTCTTTTTCTTGTCATTCTCTTGTGTTCCCCATTTTCTTCTGCATCCCTCTTTTCTTCTTACGTGTGCCACCATTTTTTGATTTACCATTCTTTGCACCTTTCCCATTTCCCATTATTCTTTTTTTAGTTTAGTTTCATCCTTTCAACCTTTCTATCTTTTTTTTTGTCTACAACTAGCTTCCAACTAGGCCTTTATCCTTTGAGAAGCCTTCCATAATTGTCATTTTCTTTTTATCTATTCCAGACTTTTGTAATTTGATTTCCCCTTTTCCTCTTTCCATCTCTGTACACACCTATCTTTTGCATTTGTGTGGTTGTCCATGATTTGTATCCTTGTCAACCCTCTTACTTAGTCCTTGCTTTTTCTTCTTATCATCCCTTATCTTCATCCCTTATTTTCATCTAATTCCCTTTCATTGTGTTTCTATATTACTTCACTTCTTCCCTTTCCTATCATCCATTTTCCATTATCTATTCACTATTTATTCACCACCTCACCAATTTTTAGCTTGTCAATCTTTTCTAATCCCCCATTCAAATTTTACATCTCTTCTAACAAGATGATTGACACCTACCCTATTTCTTCACCTTCATGTCCACCCATATTTTACTTCCCTCCATATTTCTTAACCCCTTTCACATATTCTATCCCATTCTCCTCTCCAACACCACCATATGATTTGCTTTGTTGTTCATCTCCTTGCCTCTCATCATTTCCCCTATCCATGATTACTTGGTCATGGTACCACCTACTTCTTCACTCTCCTATCATCCTTTTTGTGTCCTTATTACACTCTTCTTTCCTTAAATTCCCCTTTCTTTATTGTGTTTCATTGGTTTTCATTTTCATCACCAAACTATTTTCTCCTTGGTTTCTTTTAGACCTCTTTTCACTTCTTTATTTACCTTTCATATTTCTAATCATCCCCTTCCCCTTCATGTTTGCTAACCTTATCTCACATTCCTTTTCAATTCCCCAATTTGTTATTTTTTATCGCATTCCTCACATCCCCCATTTTCCACCATTTTTTATGATCATTTTTCCATTTCAGTTCATTTATCTCATCCTCCATGATTTCACTTAGTGCCATTACTCGTGCTTTGTGATCTTTTTTTCCTCCTTTTCCATATAAAAATTCTTACATCATTATCCATCTTCACATTTATCTATAACCTCATTATCTTATCACTCCTAATTCATCCATGTCCTTGTCTTTCTTCGCATCATTCATTGTTGGCTATCCCTCATATTCACCCATTAGAACTCAAGATTTTCACTAATTAGAGTCTGATCACCAATTTGTATATCTACTACATGCATATCCATGCTTGTTTCCTCATGTCTTCCACTCTCTTGCTTTAATGCAAAAAATCTTATTAGGTTCACTGCTTAAAGCACATCCATTTCTTATTTTAATGTATTTGCATGTTGTACATGGATACTCTTTCTATACCTTATCCCTCTTCAACTACTCGCTTCACCTCATAACCATTTTCCCATTAAAACTAGTTGTCCAAACTCATTCCAAGGTTCTTTCTCAAAGTTACCTTTGTATTGATATACACAACCTAATGCTTCTTCTCTATGTTCATACCATCTCTAGGTTCATCTTATCTCTCCTTCCACTATTGGTGCACCCAAATTCCTTCATTTTCCTAGTGTGTCCTATTATACCCTAGATATAGTGGCCACCATGACTATATATGTCACTATATGAGTACCCACTCATATATTATCTCTATCTTACCTTAGATGGCATGAAAATTATGGCTGTATATGTTGCTATATGAGTAACCACTCATCTATTATCTCTATCTTACTTTAGATGATGTGGACACTGTAACTGTATACATCACTATATGAGTGCCCATTCATCTATTATCTTTCTCTTACTGTAGATGCAATAGAGATGGTGACTATATCAATCACTCTATGAGTTCCCACTCATTTATAATCTCTATCTTTCCTTAGATGACATGGACACTATGATTCTCTCATCACTAAATAGGTGAAAACTCTTCTTTTCTCCCACTCTTCTCCTTATCTCTCTCCATAAGGATCTTTCCCTTTATGGAAATTACTATTATCCATGCTTTCACCATTTTATAAGTACATTTCCATCTTTTGCTCCTTCTATCTGTTTCTTCTTATCCTTCACTCATTCATTTTTATTCTCCCCATTTTAGGTAGAACTACATGTGTCCTAAATTTTATCCCTATTATCATGAGCATTTACACCATTTTCAATGGTAAGAGCATTTATACTATGTAAGCCATGCTTGGGGGCATGGGGTCCTTGGGGTTAGTTTGGCCACTATCTCCATCATCTCCATTCATCCAAACTATGATCTAACTTGTTCTTATTTTTATCTGAAATCACACAGTTATCTCAAGGCTTCCTCATCTATCATTCAATCTTGTCATACATGTTGGGTCCCAAAAGTCTCAACCTTGACCTAGGATGTTATTCATGTCATTTAGTTTTTTTAGGTGTCGATTGCTTTAGTTTTTATTTTCACCTATGTTTTGTTGTGATTCTGATGAACTTGTCTTCATTAACATTGTTTACTCTTGATTTTATTATCATGTGTCTTGTGATTTAATTATTTTATATTACACTCATCATTTTTGTTTGTGTATACTTTTTTTTCTTTTTGATTGTGTTCATTTTCTTTCCACTTGTTTGTTTTTATTTCTTTTTGTCATATTTTGCATCAAGATTCTTTCATATATTACACTATAGTGTGATTATGATTTTTTCATATCATGATGCACTCTATTTTGCATAAATTATAATCTTTGCAGTCCTTATGCATCAAACACATATATTCATCATGGTTATTTCATATGATTGATGGTTATTGTTTTATACTATATTAAAACTTAGGTTGTTCAACTCTTACTCACTTATTCATGTTGGAATTCCAAAGTAAGGAAAAAATAAACACAAGGTAACTGTCTAACCATTCATACAATCTTATGATTCATCCTCCCTCTATAACATGTCCCCTCCCATTCCAATATTTTTTCCCTCAAACCCATCCTTTTCATATTTTGCAATAATTTTTCTCCATAATTTTAGGCCCCAATTAATTGAAATGCTATCGATCTTTATCAACTACTTGCAACTATCAATTATATAAAATATTCCTCTAAAATTGGAAAACTTATATATTTTTTAATTTATTTTAAGGCATGCTACTTATCAGGATATATTGTTCCCACCTCTTCTCATGTGACCCTTGAGTCTTGAGCACCATCCAAGCATGCAACTTTTGAGCAAGAACTATTCTTTTTCCTATCTATCCTCTAGTTTTTAGCTAGGGGAAAATCATTTTACACCAAATTTAATCTTACAAGTATGATATTTATTTATAATGCTTCAATTTATTGATGACCTTCATTATCACCACTTCAACATTTTTCTTCTTACATCATTTTGAGCGTTCCTCCACTTTACTGCACAAACACTTGAGGGGGCATAATCATGGGTCCCTCATTTTATTCTAATCGTTATCTTATTCTTCTATCCAAACTCCTTAAGCTATCGATTATAAATGATAAAATCATAACATCCATTATTTCTTCATCTACTTTTTCATTCTTTGAGAAATCACTCCTTTGACAATGTCTTGCAACAATTTCTTAAAGAGGGGAAAAATGTAGACAATTAAAATCAAACACTTTGTGTTGATTTTAACCTTCTTTTCACTAAATACCTAATAATCTCTAATATTATTTAATCATCCATAATTTTTCCTAATCACTATTCCTCATCACTATTCACTACTTTATTATCCCTAAATCAATCCAATGTTAATTAATTAATCTTTCTCTAATTAAAATTTTCATGGATTTTAGAAATTCATAATTTTCATAAATATAAAAAATCAAAATTATCCTCACATGCCCAAAGGATCCACCTATCCCTCACCATTCTGATTTAACAATCCATCTTTATTCCCATTATCTTCTATGATCCAATTTAATAATCCACCTTTATTCCCATTGTCCTCCATGATCCAATTTAATAATCCACCTTTATTCTCATTATCTTCCATGATTTGATTTTCTCTAATTTAATAATCCCCCTGACATCCACTTACTAATTTTATTTCATATCTTCATCCCAAATTAATATATATTCATTTGTGAGTCCAGCATGTTCTCCAATCCATTGTTTAATTCAAAATTTCCATTATGAATTAAAAAAAAATCTTTTATTCTCATTCCTTGATCTTCATCTCAAGATGGATGGTTCACATCCATTTTTAAATTCTATAAATTAGAGGTTCTTTCTTAATTTAACCAAGCTTCTTCATCCCAAAGCTATTCCACTACTATAACTCCAAGCTTATTCACTATAGGTTTATCACACTGAGATTATAAGAGATTGCATTTCAAAAGGCTACCCATTTGCCCTTGTGTTGGAAGAGTGAGAAGCCAAAATCCAAAGAGAGAAAATCAAATCCACGTCACACTAGAAGAAGCTTCATTTTATTGTTAAGGTATAATTTTATTTTTTTTCTTTCATTTTTACTCTATCATGGGTTGAGTTAGTTTAGAATAAGATTTCATTTGATTTCTTAGCTTATTTGCTTTTCTAGATTTCCTCAATATAGTAATAAAATAATTTGGTGATCCTTAAGTGTATTTGAACAATTACGGTGATATCCATTAGAGGGAATAATGGAAAAAATGTTTAGCTTTACTAGTTGACACTTTTGAAATAAAAAAACAAAGATAGAGTGAATGTGTAATTGTACATGTTGTTTGAAATGTTTGGATAAATTGATGTGTGAAGTTGATAGGATTCTATCTGTCGATGTGTCAATTTCATAGGAGTTTGTTTGTTGATGTGTGAATTTGATATGACAAGTTGTAAATGAAAACCCATGTTATATTAAACAAATAGTATAAAATTTAGATTAATGAGCTCAATATTTCACAATATCCATACAAATTTTAAATTAATACATTAAAAGTTGAAATGTTGGTATTTCATAATAGTACCATATTTTGTGAACATTTTAATGATTTTTTACAATTTTTTCAAAAATACTAGTGTTCAATTATTGGGTGTAAAGTTATTTGTTATCAATAAAAGATATGTTCTAGAATTAAATGCCATACCTTCAACTACGCTCATTGTCAATCAGACTCACACCCTTGTGAAGGTAGTTCTAGTCCTTCATAGTCTGCTGAAACATGGAAACAATCCTAGGTTGTGGGTGACCTAATTAGTGGATTAAATCTCTAAATTCTAAGGGCTAGCTTCCTTTGGTGTATCGATTAGGATCTTTGCTCTACACTACAAACTGCTTGAGAAAATGGAGAAAGAAACTTGAAATAAAATCCTATCTAATGATGATGATACACCTATATTTTTTAATTGATCCACTCAATTTGAGATCCTAAGAACACTAATTTAGACATGAAAAAGGCTAAAATTTCAATTCCAATTGACCAATATGCATAACTATTTCATAAAAAGGTTTTATCTATTAATCAAAGATTGAGGGAAATAATGGAATATGCCTAATTTAAGGCACTAACAATCATTTATATCCACTGTAAACTAAGCTAAGAGACATCAAACATAGAACATGACTTGCATAAATTGATCAACTATGCTACTAGGTAAGAATCAAGACTTGACAAGGAAGATAAATTCTATCACTTGTGCAAGTCATTGACATGAATACACTATACCAACATTATAAAAAATAAAAATAGTCCTTCTATTAATCTAAAAAAAGGTTACAAACTCAGTCTTTGGCAGAATTTTATCTTGCCAAAAGAGGGATACAATTTAAGGCTAAAAAGCCAATTTATATAGAAAAATACACAATAGCCAAGAGGTTGGCATTGAAAATAGAAGAAGAGGACAACTACTACTTCAACCCAAGTCTAATTTTTGTTATCATAGCCTTCTAAATTTGTCTTTTTCCTTGCATGAAAACTCTTTGGCTTTCAAAATTTCCCTTTGGACTTCTACAAAGTGACCCTTCGATTTTGACAATGGACTTTCCTGAAGAGAGGGTGCCTTTCAATTTGTTTGTATTGGACATCATGGCCTTTTGGGAGTAACATTCCTGAAGGGCACATGCCCTTCAAAATTCCTTGAAATGAACCTTCTTGAAGGGATCCATACCCTTCAAGATTATTTTAAATGAACTTTCTCGAAGGGCACATACCCTTCAGGATTTTTGTAATGTCCCTTTGGATTTTTTGAAAGAAATGACCTTGATTTTGAGGACGCAATTCAAGATTTCTATTTAGACAATTCTCCTAAAAGAAAGAGACCATGCAGACTTGTACAATTCCTTTAGACTTGTTCGGTGAATATTTTGTCACCAACTAATTGATGGGCAAAATAGGTTGTTTCAATCACAGTATAAGGAGATTGATCAACCAAATGTGTAGGTCTACCACATCAAAATGGGACAAATCTCTCCTCTCATCAAGGGGAGGTTCTCTATAACTATAAGGTACTATATATATTAATATACTACAAATAAGCTGAAAATAACACTCAGGGGTAGGACAACACCATCCATCTCTCTTTTTTTAGAGATGATGTTCACAAATCAAAGAAGAAATCCTGGTGAACTAATAGAAGGCACTTCTCTTCTTTCAGAAGTGCTGTTCAACAAGCAACATGAATCTTTTTGGCAGTAACAAGTAAATGTAACAGGGTGCAATAACACAGTAGGATGAAGTGTAGCACAAAGTCTCCACCTCAACTGCCAAAGAGTGAAATATATGAAGGACAATGGGGGCACGAAGTCATCCCAAGATCTTTTACATAGAAATAGAAAACAACACACTAAAGACTATTGTGGCAGTGCAAAGTCTCTCCACAGTCAGCTTTAGGACACCTTCTTGATTACTTCCACTAATTTTACTTGTTAAATTAAATGAATACGAATGCTTCTAGGAAATAGACATAAGAACAATTTCCTAAATAACACAAGATATTTCAGCACAAAGTCTAAAAGGTCACTTGTTTTCTTATTCAAATAAAGAAATATGATTAACAATCTAAGCTCAAAGTCTCAAGAAATGCCTTTCAATTTGGGTATATTTTTGCTTCTATAACTCAGAGATCTCCTCTACATAAAATAAGAGATTACAATATATAGCATCCAAAAAAGACTTGGCACTTTGTTTCATGGAAAGGCCCATGTTGCATTCAATGCCTTGAATGCATTTTTAGTTCAGTCAAGGAGCCATGCTGAAATAGGGCATCGGCCTTGACTTTGGTGTATAGAATCATATCAAATGTCTTCTCCTTAGCATGGGTTAACTAGTCTATCTCCAAATATGTACATGGCTGTCCACTCACTTTTATTCAAAGGGAGAAAAATAGGTTGTGCCTTTTTATGTTTGTGCACTCAGATGTCTACTTGGTGGATTGTTCTACCTACTGGAATAACTCCCCTGTAGATATTTTAGTTTCTCATGTAGCTTTCCCTCTTTCCTATTGCAATTTGAGCTCTCAAGCTATCTTCTTACCTTCAATAATTTCTTTTGGCTTCTTTCTTCAGCTGTTCACTAAGTTTTGTTCTTCAAGTTCTGTGCCATATTTAAAAATAAATGGGCATTTCATTACCTTGAATTTGACATCCATGGGGATGTCACTGGTTGCTCATCACTTGAATCACATTAAACCTTGAACCTTTAAACCCTTGAACCATTTTGGTTCAATGGTTTGGTGGTCTTATCGGCTCCTTGGTTCAGTCATTTCTTTGGTTCAATCATTTTCTTTCTTTCGCTTGAAGCTTTCCTTCAACTTTGAAATTCTTTCAACTTTCTATCTTTGGAATCCCCCAAAGGGAAGGTGTCCCTTCAGGCCTTGAGAATGGTCCATTTCATGGTCACCAAGAGTTCCCCACAAGGGCATTTTCCCTTTGGTTTCCTTTGGGTGGCCTTGTTCTTCAAATCCTTTAGACATTTTGTTTGAAGGATTTCTCTTGTAAAAAATTGCAATAGAAAATCTTTTTGAAAGATATCCTTTTGTTCCTTGACTTGGTAATTTCTTCAAACAAAATGTCCAAAGGAATTCCTTTAGACATTTTGTCTGAAGAAATTCATCCTTTGCTTTTTTGAAGAAAACCTTACTCTTTCAGCCTTCTCTTTGATCCTTTCGCAAATGTTCCTTGCCCTCCACAAGGGCACTTGTCCTTTGGGCTTTGGGAGACTCCTTTGTACCACTTTGGTTCAAGGTTCAATAAACTCAACCTTTCTTTCTTAACTCTTCAAATCCTTTGGTCCTTCAAAGTCTCTCAAACTTTATTGAACTCATTGAACCTTTGAACTTTGAACCCTTGAACCATTTTGGTTCAAAGTTCAATGGTTCATTCTCTTTCTTCTTCGAAGTCTTCTTTCATTTAAGTCTTTTAATCTTATTGAACTCATTGAACCTTTGAACTCATTGAACCATTTGGGTTCAAGGTTCAACAGTTCAACCTTCACTCTTTAAAGCCTTCTTTTCTTTAAGTCCCTTGAAGCCATTAAACTTTCCAAAGTGGTTGAACTTTGAACTTGTCGAAGCACTTAACTCTTTAAGTCTGTGGATGTCATTGAACCTTTGAACCCATTAAACCTTTGAACCTTTAGAGGAAGGGTTCAATGGTTCAATGGTTCAATCTTTTGTTTGAAGCCTGCTAATGGACCTTTTGGTTAATCTTCGACGTTGATCCAACCTTGAAATTGCCTAAGTGTTTGGAACTTCCTTTGTGAGAGCTTGCCCGTTGAAGTTGTTGAACCTATTAAATCTGCGAGTCCCTTAGCTAAAAAAGCTTGAATAATTAAAGAGCTAGAGTTCTCAGAACATTTTTTGAGAAGGGAAGAGAGAATTTTGGTCTGTAGGACAAAAATAGTTGATATGTTGTCCCCAAAAATAAGTGATAGATTTTGAGAACAACAGCTGGATCCAATTGGGGAACTTCCATCGATTGTAAAAAAATTGAAGGGAGTAAAATCTAAAATCTCCAGTGCCTTTAAGTATGCCATTAGGCTATGGAGTCATGCTACCCAAAAAATAAAGTGCTAAAAAGAAATGAAAATGAACAACACAAAACAAAACTAAAGACTATACAAAAATTATACATATGTACAAAAGATCTTATCTGATACTTCAAGAATTGAAGTGCTTTAGATGCTGCCCATTATGAGGCAGAGAAAAAGGCATGCCATCTTGATACTTTAGTAGGAAATTTTTTTCACTATTGAGGTGATGAATAGCAAACGGGCCTCTCCATAGGGAATCAAGTTTCCCATGCATTCCCTTTGGTTCTCTTCTCTTGTCCCATAACAGGACTTAGTCTCCAATCTAGAAATCATAAGTTTTTGTTTTCTGGTTAAAGAGATTCTTCACCAAAATTTGATGCATAGTGATTCAGTCCACCAAAATATTTTTATTCTCATCCAGCTCAGTCAAGCAACCGATCCTTTTATCGATAGAGCTTTCATATGTCTGATCTTCGACCACCTTTGCCAATTTTAGTGCTAGCAATTCTAGGGTGATTGGTATCTCTACATTGAGACCATATAAAAGTTGGAATGGTGACATACCTATCACCCTCTTGGGTGTAATTCTATCTAACCATAAAGCATCAACTAATGCTTTATGTCAGGTTCATTGGTTTTCATCCACTAGCTTTCTGATGATGGTCTTGTTGCTCGATTCTACTTGGCCATTCCCTTGTGGAAAATAATCAGAGGAGTGGGAGAGGGTAATATAATAATAAAAATAGAATTGAGTAATATCTTGGGAAGAGAAATATGCTACATTATCTATCACAATCTTGGTTGGGACCCCAAACCTTGAAATGATGTTTTCCTTAAGGAAATTGCATACTATTTCTGAAGTAGCATGCTTGGCTAGAATAGCCTCCACCCATTTGGTGAAGTAATATGTCATTGTGAGGACATAATCATGTCTAGCACTTGAATATGGGTTTAAAACACTAATGAAATTGATTCCCCATTGCTAAAATGGCTCTTTTATTACCACTGGTTTAAGAGGTAAAGCAACTAACTTGGGTCTTCCAACGAACTGTTGGCATAGTTCACATCTTCATACCCATTTGTATGCATCTTGAAATAGAGTAGGCCAGTAATATCTGGCTCATAGAATCTTATGGGTAGTTACAGGTGCATAAAAATGTCCTCCATAGGCTAGATTATGGAAGGACACTAGAAGTTGGTTCTACTGCTCTCCATGCAGTGAAGGAATACCCCATCGAGGTTCCTTTTATATAGACCATTGTCCCAAAGGACAAAATTGGTAGCTTTTAACTTAACAGCCCTCTTTTATTTATGAGATAGGTGAGCAAGAAGCTCACCATAGGTAAGGAAAAGAGAAATATTTGAATACCACTCATTTATAGTGGTGACAAAGAGGACTGTTGGTGGGTCTTCAACCTCCGTTCCTTCATACCCTATTTTTTCAAGTCTGTTATCAGCAATCAATTGGTAGAGACCCCTTTCTCACACAAGCTTTGTTGGTTTGATAACAAGATCAAACTCCTAGATTTTACCAATTTAATTTCCCCTTTTAGTTCCAAACTCCTACTAAGTTAGTATGGACTTAACTATGGTATCAAGAACTAGGGCAATAATATGTGAATTTAGGATGTAAAAATGGAAGTGCTTTACTGCCTTTACCACCGCATAAACATGCTTCTCCAGATTTGAATATTTTAGTTCATGAGCTTTGAGAGGATAGCTCATGAAGAATATGGGAGATTCCACACCTTCTTTATTTTGTTGAACCAAAATTGTTGAAAGTGTGTGTTTGGAAGCATAACTATACATTGTGAAATCTTTGGTATAATCTAGACAAACTAGAATTGGGGCATAGGTGGTAGCTATCTTGATGTCTTGAAATGCCAATTTGCCTTCTTTAGTCCAGTTGAAAGTGGCCTTTCCCTTCCTCATGTCCACAATGTGAACTTAGGAATGAACCTTCGTAAAAAATTTATCTTTCTGAAGAAAGAGTGAACTACAGTCTTACTTATGGGAAAAGTAAGCTTCTGGATGGATTTGAATCTTTCTGAGTCAATCTTTATGCTTTCTCAAGATACATGTCTAAGAATTTTTATTTTTGTTACCCCAAAAATAGACTTCTTGGGATTTAGAGAAATGCCATTCTAGCGACATCGTTCCAGCACTTGTTGCAAATGTCACACATGATCAAGACGATGCTTGGAAAAGACTATTAAATTATCAAGGTACATCATAATGAACTTACCCATTTCATCTTTGAAAGTATGGTCCATTGTGCTCTAAAAAGTGGTGCCAACATTTATCAGGTCAAATGGCATTTTTTGATATGCAAAGGTGCCCCAAGGTGTGGTGAAGGTAGTCTTATGTTGGTCTACTTCACCAACTTCTACTTGATTATACCCCAAAAAGATATCCAACATTGATAATATCTCTGAACCAGTCATCGTCTGAAGGACTTGATCCATGATGGGTAGAGGGTAATTATCCTTTAGGGAGGATTGATTCAAATTCCAAAAATCCATGTAGAGGCAAATTTCACCATTCTTTTTTCTCACAGGAACTATGTTTGCAATCCATGTGGAATGATGGATTGAAAAAATTATCCTAGCATTCAACATTTTTTATATTTCAGATAGAATAGTACTTGATATCTTTGGATTATACTATCGATATTTCTGCTTGAAAGGTACTGAATCACTCTTGAGAGGAATTTCATGGCAAATTTCTTCAAGTCTGAGTGACTTTAGATCATCATAAGAGTATGCCAAAACGTCCATGTAATGGTGAAGTAGGGTAGTAAATTTGAGCTCCTCCCTAGGAGTGAAGCACTTTCCAATGTTCACCATCTTGGGATTTTCCTTAGTACCCAAATTTATTTGATCAAACTCCTGGGAGGAGCTTGAATCCATTTGTTACTGTTTGATGAACTTATCGTGCTTGTCAAATAGTTTCTCAAGGGAAACCAATCCTTTGGAAATTTTATTCCTTTTTAGCTGCAGGAAATCTTCACCTGCATCTAAACTTGTTTCAAGGGCTGATTCAAGTTTTTGAGGCTCACTGCCTTCAAAGTGAAGCTATTCAAAGCTATCTTTTTATTCTAAAAAGGTGATGATTTAGTTGTCACCATTAAACACTTGCCAATGATTGGCATTGTCAGTTACACTTGGTCAAAAGACTAGTTTGATAGTGTACCTATCTCCCTTAAAATTTGGGTGAGGCACCAAGAGAGTTAAAAAAATAGCTAATGCATCATCTTGATCATTGAATTCTTTGGGTACTATAGAGATACTGAAAGCATCAAAGATTTCAATTTGATCCCAAACTAGATTGTGATAATGGTGCAATCTTTCTTTTTTGGTTTGGTACAAGTTCCTAACTTGGCAAACCACCAGCTCAACATCTCCTTTGGCATGAAAGAGTTTAACACACCTATCTTGAGTGGCCTTCAATCTGAGCAACAACGATTCGTATTCAGTAGTATTATTGGTATTGCTGAACTATAATTTATAAGAAAAGGGGAAAATATCTCCTTAAGGAGATATAAACACAATATCAGCTCTTGATCTAGTAGAAGAACAACTGCCATCAAATTCTAGTATCCACACATTATCAAAAACTGATCTTTCATTAGATTTTTCTTTGTTTGGAGGGGAGGATTCTTCTGCTCTTATATTGCATTCTACCAATCCTTCTACTATTCCATCTGAACCAATTTTTATATTATTATTTTTAGAAGATTCATCAACTAGGATAGAAAAATCCTCTCTAGTCAGGAAGTAATTACCCACGTTTGAAGACTCAAACAAAATTTGAGCTTTAGGTGTTGATATTTGAGTGACAACATATTTTTCCTCCTTCTCATGGAGCAATCTCTACATGATGCCTTTGACCAGGATCCTTGCTTCAGATAGGTCCATGCTCAACTCACCACCAACATCCTTGCAAAAATTTCATCCAAGCAGAATGCCATAGGAGGCTGGGATGTCAGCCACTAGGGCTGTCATCTTGATCCTCTTATCTAAGAATGCCACAAATGCAAATTGGGCATCCTTGATTTGTCACAGCAGTGGCACTTGTTTGTTTTCCATGGAGAAATATCTCCCAAAGGTCTTTGTTAGTGTGAGTCCAAGAGATTCTGCCACTTTTCCAGGCATGACATTGTTAGATGCACCTGAGTCTATTATGCAGTTGTTTATCTAGTGTCTATTTATCAACAGGGAGACATAAAATGGTTTTGTTCTCCTTAGAGCAGTAGGAGGAGCAATGACAAGGTTATTCTAGGTAGATATGGTAGTCACCTTTGGAATAATTGCTCATATATGGATGATTTTATTCTTTACACATTGAACCAACTTATCTAATTGCTGAGGGTTGGATTGCAAGAATTCAAATTTAGACATTTAAATTTTGGTTTTCTTGACATGGTCAATTATATCAAATGTTTGAAATGAATTAGGAATAGGGGAAGGTAGTTCCTCCTTTTAGTTTTTTAGGGGGGGTACTGATTTATGAAATTAAAGTTGAAGGTTAAGGCGTAATTGATGTACTTACTTTTTTATTACTTAATGGGTCCTTTGGCTAGAAAGGTAGAGAAGTTCCTCACTTGGAAATTGAAATTACAGGAGGAGGTCACTCTATCTTTTCTTTATTAGCTTGCTGGGCTGACTAGTTCTGGGACTGGGTGAATATAGCGTATGATGTATCAAACACTTCACCTTTATTTTTGGGTTCATCTTGGTAATTCAAGAAACTAATGTTGGAGTCGCCAGCTAATTCTTCTTCTCCCTCTATGAAGAGATTAATGTCATCTTTTGGGTTCAACTCAGGCTGGAAGGAGAAATCAAATTTTGTTTCAAGATATCCAACTACTGAATTAGTTGGAGGTGCTTCAATGGCAAGTTTTCCCTGTGGGGGAGGAAGATAATTTGGCTGCCCTTGATTCCTAGTAGCATTGCCTTGGTATGACTGATTCGAAAAAGTCTTCCTTGGTATATCTCTATACAAAGGAGCAGAAGACATCCCTTGCACCATTTGCTTTCTAAGAGCTAGCAACTCATTTGCCAGCTTTTGCACCATAGGATCAGTGGTGCATATAAATGGATATTCAGAACATGAAGAAGATTTGCCTTTGTTAAGATATCTTCTTATCTTTCCTACCAAGATAAGGTCATCTTCAACCTCAATGGCCAATTCTTGAGTAGCAACAAGGTCTATGTGACCAGCCTGTCTAAATAGGAAACTCACTTTAGGAAGCTATGATTTAATGAATAAGCATTTGAGATTCTTAGCTGTTGGCTAAGTAATGGTAGGAATCTTGTTCCTCAGCTTGTCAAATTTGACAATAAAGTCCCTCATAGGTTCATGAGGCTCTTTCTTCATTTGTGTGAGCTGGGCTAGCGGGGCTTATGCATCTTCTATAGGCTTGAACTTGGCTTCAAATTTGGCTTTGAGAGTGTTCCAGTCAGTCATTGATTAGGCTTGTAGATGGTAGAAGTAGTATACAGTATCACCTTGTAATGTCTCCACAAAAAGTCTAACTACTACGTCCTCATACTCCATGCCTATCACACCATAGGCTATGCTGAAGGCTACAATATGTTCATTAGGATGAAATCTCCCATCACCAAAGAATTAGGTAAATTCTTCCTTTAACTACATGGTAGCTCATGTTGAGGTGGAGTTAAATTGAGTGGGCCAAAAGAGTTACCCCAGGGGCCTTGAACTGCCATGATTTGACTACTAAAGGGAGGGATAACAAATGTCTAATGGGTATGTATTGACAAAGCTCTGTTAGCAATAAAAATGGATGCTTTGCCTAGTAGTGGAGACTTGACTTTTGTAGGAGGAAAAATCCTAGTTCACTAAAAATGAGATGGTGAAGGGAAAGGATCAAAAATACTTTGCTGTACCAACTCGAATATAGGGTCAACAATACATTTAGCTCTCTAGCTTTGAATATATCGTGGATCTACCAGAGTGTAAATTGAAATGGAAAAAATTGGAACTACTTCAATTTGAATTTTGAGGCTTCAAACTATGCATTCTTCCCCAGTGGAGTCGCCCAAAATTGTTGGCATGGACCTGGAGGAAAGTGAATAAAGAAGTGAAACATTTGATCCCCAGCGGCTCTAGTTTCACAAACTAGATTATATAATGGAAATGGATAAGGCTATAATGATAATGGATAAAACATAGGTGATGCTTCAATCTAAAGCTTGAGGTTTCAAATTACACAAAATGGTTGTGTCCCCAGTGGAGTCACCAAAAATTGTTGGCGTGGAGCTGGAGGAAAGTGAAAAAAGAAGTGAAATGTTTGATCCCTAATAGCTCTAGTTTCACAGACCAAATTGTATAATGGAAATGGATAAGGCTATAATAATAATGGATAAGACATAGGTGATGCTTCAATATGAAGCTTGAGCCTTCAAATTTTGAAAAATGGTTGTCCCCAGTGGAGTTGCCAAAAATTGTTGGCATGGATATTGAGTCACCAACTAACTGATGGGCAAAATAGGTTGTTTCAACCACAACATAAGGAGATTAATCAGCCAAATGTGTAGGTCTACCACATCAAAAGGGGACAAATCTCTCCTCTCATCAAGGGGAGGTTCTCTATAACTATAAGGTACTATATATATTAATATACTACAAATAAGCTAACAATAACACTCAGGGGTAGGATAACACCATCCATCTCTCTTTTTTTAGAGATGATGTTCATAAATCAAAGGAGAAATCCTAGTGAAATGATAGAAGGCACTTCTCTTCTTTTAGAAGTGTTGTTCATCAAACAACATGAATCTTTCTGGCAATGACAAGTAAATGTAACAGGGTGCAATAACACAATAGGATGAAGTGTAGCACAAAGTCTTCACCTCAACTTCTAAAGAGTGAAATATATGAAATAAAATAGGGGCACAAAATCATCCCAAGATCCTTTACATAGAAACAAAAAACAACACACTAAAGAGCATTGTGGCAGTGTAAAGTCTCTCCACAGTTGGCTTCAGGACACCTTCCTGATTACTTCCACTAGTTCTACTTGTTAAATTAAATGGACAAAAATGCTTTTAGGAAATAGGCATAAGAAAAATTTCCTAAATAACACAAGCTATTCCAGCACAAAGTCCAAAAGGTCACTTGAATATGATTAACAATCTGAGCTCAAAGTCTCAAAAAATGCGCCTTTCAATTTGGGCAGAGTTTTGCTTCTATAACCGAGAGATCTCCTCTACATAAAATAAGAGATTACAATATATAGCAGCTAAGAAAGACTTGGCACTTTGTTTCATGGAAAGACCCATGCTTCATTTAATGCCTTGAATGCATTTTCAGTTCAGTCAAGGGGCCATGCTAAAATATGGCATTGGCCTTGACTTTGGTGTACAGAATCATCTCGAATGTCTTCTCCTTAGCATATGATGTCTGTTCTGTCTCTAGATATGTACGCGACTATCCACTTGCTTTTATTAAAAGGGATAAAAATAGGCTACACCTTTTTATGTTTGCGCACTCAGATGTCTACTTGGTGGACTGTTTCACCTACTGGAATAACTCCCCTGTAGATATTTCAATATCTCCTATAGCTTTCCCTCTTTCCTATTGCAATTTGAGCTCTCAGGCTATCTTCTTACCTTCAACAAGCTCTTTCAGCTTCTTTCTTCAGCTATTCACTGAGTTTTGTTCTTTAGGTTTCGTGCCATATTTGAAAATAAATGAGCATTTAATTACCTTGAATTTGACATCCATGGCGATGTCACTAGTTTTTGGTTGCTTAAACCACATTGAACCTTGAACCTTTAAACCCTTGAACCATTTTGGCTTAATGGTTCAATGGTTTGGGTGGTCCTATCAACTCCTTGGTTCAATCATTTCTTTGGTTCAATCATTTTTTTCCTTCACTTGAAGCTTCCCTTCAAACTTTGAAATTCCTTCAGCTTTCTATCTTTGGAATCCCCTGAAGGGAAGGTGTCCCTTCGGGCCTTGAGAATGGTCCATTTCATGGTCACCAAGAGTCCCCCACAAGGTTACTTGCCCTTTGGTGTCCTTCAGGTAGCCTTGTTCTTCAAATTCGTTAGACAAAATGTTCGAAGGAATTCCTTCAGACAAAATGTTTGAAGGAATTCCTTTAGACATTTTGTCTGAAGGATTTCTCTTGTGAAATTTTGCCACAAAAAATCTTTTCGAAAGATATCCTTTTGTTCCTTGACTTGGAAATTATTTAGACAAAATGTCTGAAGGAATTCCTTTAGACATTTTGTCTGAAGAAATTCATCCTTTGATTTTTTGAAGAAAACCTTACCCTTTCAGCCTTCTCTTTGATCCTTTCACAAATATTCCCTACCCTCTGCAAGGGCACTTGTCCTTCGGGCTTTGGGAGACTCCTTTGAACCTTTGAACCACTTTGGTTCAAGGTTTAATTAGTTCAACCTTTCTTTCTTAACTCTTGAAATCCTTTGGTCCTTCAAAGTCTCTCAAACTTTATTGAACTCATTAAACCTTTGAACTTTGAACCCTTGAACCATTTTGGTTCAAAGTTCAATGGTTCATTCTCTTTCTTGTTCGAAGTCTTATTTCATTTAAGTCTTTGATCTTATTGAACTCATTGAGCCTTTGAACTCGTTGAACCATTTGGGTTCAAGGTTCAATGGTTAAACCTTCATTCTTTGAAGCCTTCTTTTCTTTAAGTCCTTTGAAGCCATTTAACTTTCTGAAGTGGTTGAAATTTGAACTTGCCAAAGCACTTAACTCTTTAAGTCTACCGATGTCATTGAACCTTTGAACCTTTAGAGGTGAGGTTCAATGGTTTAATGGTTCAATCTTTTAGTTGAAGCTTGCCAATGGACCTTTTGGTTTAACCTCGACGTTGAACCAACCTTGAAATTGCCTAAGTGTTTGGAACTTGTTCCTTTGTGAGAGCTCGCCCATTGAAGTTGTTGAACCTGTTGAACATGCGAGTCCCTTAGCTGAAAAAGCTTAAATAATTGAAGAATTAGAGTGCTTAGAACATTTTTTGAGAAGGAAAGAGAGAATTTTGGCCTGCAAGACCAAAATAGTTGATATGTTGTCCCCAAAAACAAGTGACAGATTTTTGGAACAACAAGACTATTTAGGACCCAAAACTGATTCACAAGATGAACTACAATGTTTTTAATGGTAGAGGTTGAAATTTTGACCTGTAGGGTCAAAATTGTCAACAATGCTCTCAACTATTAGACTGGTTCAACTATTGAATCCTCTTTCTTAAAATGCATGTCATTATTTTCATGAATGAAATACTAAATAAATGACTCTACCCTCTCAATGACTTACATAGTCTTTCACATCGATTGAAATCCTTCCCCATGCATATGTAGTTTTTTGATATTGAAAACATTTCCTTGCATGCAAACAACACATAATATGTGATATAAATGCATTTCAATTTTCATCATGTCTACGTTGACTAAGTTTGTTCAAAACCAAGAAAGTGCATGGACACAACAAAAACTAATAGAGCAAATCAAATCCATATCACACTAGAAAAAGCTTCATTTTATTGATAAGGTATAATTTTATCTTGTTTCTTTCATTTATAGCTCTATCATAGGCTGATTTAGTTTAGAATAATATTTCATTTGATTTCTTAGCTTATTCACTTTTCTATATTTCCTTACTACAATAATAAAATAATTTAGCAATCCTTAAGCGTATTTTAAAAATTACAGTGAGATCCATTGGAGGGAAGATTAGAAAAGTTGTTTAACTTTAATGGTTTGCACTTTTGAAAAAAAAAGAAGATATAGTGAATGTATAATTGTAAATGTTGTTTGAATTTTTTTGATAAATTGATGTATGAAGTTGATAAGAGTCTATTTGTTGATGTGTCAAGTTCTTAGGAGTCTATCTATTGATGTGTGAAGTTGATATGATGATTTGTAAATGAAAACCCATGTTATATTAAATAAATAGTATAAAATTTATATTATTAAAATCAATATTTCAATATATCCATATATATTTTAAATTAATATATTAAAATTTGAAATGTTGGTATTCAATAATAATACCATATTTTGTGAACATTTTAATATATTAAGCCTTATCCTAACAAGTAGGTGAATCAATACATTAAGCCTTATCCTGCTATCAATATCAAATACATCACAGTAGGAAATGAAGTCTTGGGAAAGAAATATAATGGTTAATTTTTTGGCCAATTTTTGGTTGGTGTAGTGAAAAACATATAAATAACACTTAAAAATGATAATCTATAGGATGAGATCAATGTGTCCACAACTCACAAGACAACATCTATCATTAGTGTGCTCACCCCTCATACTCATTTAAAGGGAAGCTTCACTGATGAGGTGAAGCATGACATGGAGTCTGTTCTTCAATTTATTTTTGCTCATAACTCTCCCTTCATGGCCAATGTGTATCCCTATTTCACTTATTACAACAAACATGATGCCTATAACATAGATTATGTCTTGTTTAAATCTATATATCACCCTATGATGGATGGCTCATTGACGTATACTAATTTGTTTGATGCTATGGTGGATGCCATCTATTATTCCATGGAAGCAATGGGATATCGAAGCATACCCATTGTAGCTCCTGAAAGTGGATGGCCCTCTTATGGGATTGAAATAAAGTATACCATTACTACCATAGAAAATGCTAGGACATACACCAATAATCTCATTAAGTGTGTGTTGTTGAATAAAGGGATGCCCAAAAGACCAGTGACAAGCATCAAGATGTACATCTTTGCTCTTTTCAAAAAGAATCAGAAGGTAGTGAATGGGAAAGACTATGAAACAAAGAAATACTATGGACTTTTCTACGCTAACAAAACCCCTGTCTATCCTCTCAACTTATCTCCCTAGTTTTTTTAAGACATTAAAGTATATGCATTGTATAAGTAAGACTCTGTTACTTACTAAGGCATAAATAAGAGTTATAAGCCCATATAGATAATTAGGAGAATATACTCCTTATAATGTTGAATTTGTCTCCTTGTTGTACTTGAAGAGACTATACTCCTTATTAATGCATAAATAAAATTTATAATCTTGTATAAATAACTAGGGTAATATATTACACATAATGTTTAATTTATTTCCTCACATTTAGAAGAGTTATTTTTATTAGTAATTTTTATTAATAAAATTGGGTTTTTAATGAGAAAATTTAATTATAATCAATGTTTATATTTATTATGTAATGGATATCTCTCAATTTTTGATAAATGCATCTAGTACCAACAAATGTTAAACTATTAACCTTCAATAAAAAATTTAAATTATTGTAGTAATAATTAACTTCAACATTTCTTTGTTAAAAAATTGCTCTTATTTTTTGAAATCATACAAAATTTTTATATAAAATATGATTTTAATTTATTAATGTAGTTTTATAATATAGTAATAGAATTGAAATTTAGAGAAACTTTGCAATGTCTTCCTATGGTGAAGAGGGACTTACAAGTTTTGAGTCTCTGCTTGGCACATTTATCCACTTTTCAATATTGAGATTATTAATATCAATTTTAAAATAGTATTATTATTTTGTTGAAGACAAGTTATATAAGTTTCAAGTTTGTTATTAGTGGTATTTTATTATCCAACTATGATGTGACATTTATCAAATATAAATTTTTTCATATGATAAATGGTTGAAAAATAAACTTTATTTTTTAAATTGTATTTATCTTTCATTCTATTGACTCTAAATAATTTTGTAAACATGCTGGACTATTTTCAATTAATGAAAATTGACTATTTTTTTTTGTGTCCCATGAGATTGAAGTATTCAAAAATAGATTTAATTGAACTACAATCTTAAGGAAAAAAATAATACTTTTTCTTACATTGTCATTATGGTGATACATAGTAAAAACTTGTCATATGTTCTAGTTGCAATGAATTTTAATACAAGTTCAGAGTGAAATGAAAGGCCATCATAGCTAGTATTGATGACTGTAAAATGGCCACTTCAACTTCAAGTCTATTCTTAAAAAAATAGAGTTTAGATTTTAATTTGATTTCACAACTATAATCATTTGTGTTTATTTTTGTTACAAATATTTCATTCAGACATTATTAGAATAATATATTTTATTGAAAATTATGTAAATATAAGTTGTCACAACAATTCATATAAGATAAAATTTAATCGAGTATTTGTAAAGATTCTTGATAATGCCTTGATGCTTTATTTTAAGAAGAATATATTAAATTATAATTATAAAACCTTGCTATACAAATAAAATATGAGATTTTATTATGTACAAACTCTAAATAATATCATATTTGATATGAGAATGAGATTCTTTGATGGAAAGGTACAAGAAAAATAGGGGTAATTATTTTTTCCTCGTAGATGAGGAAATAATAATTGTTGAAGAGCTCATAAGATAGTTTAATTCAATTTTATCATTATTTAAAATTATTTTTTTAGTGATTCTTAGTTCTCTTACCATGCAACCTACTAAAGATACACAATCTGTTGTCATAGTGTCAATTCCATCCTATTCTCTATTGTCTTCGCTTCTCCAACATTCGTGCATTTTTTCCATCGAGTATTAAATCTCTCTGTTTAGTTGCTCAAAAGACCAAGGACAATCATCAAGATGTACATCTTTGCTATTTTCAATGAGAAGCAGAAGGTAGTGAATTGGAAAGACTATGAAATAGAGAAACACTATGGACTTTTCTACACTAACAAAACCCCTATCTATCCTGTCAACTTCTCTCCCTAGTTATTTTTAAGATATTAAAGTATATGCATTGTATAAGTAAGACTCTTTTAATTACTAATGCATAAATAAGAGTCATAATACCATATATATAATTAGGAGATATACTCCTTATAATTTTGAATTTGTCTCCTTGTTGTACTTGAAGAGACTCTAGTCCTTATTAATGCATAAATAAAAGTTATAAGCCTGTATAAATAACTAGGGGAATATATTCCTCATAATGTTGAATTTGTTTCCCTTTACATTTAGAAGAGTTATTTTTATTAGTAAATTTTATTAATAAAATTGGGTTTTGAATGAGAAAATTTAATTATAGTCAATGCTAATATTTATTGTGTAATGGATATCTCTTAATTTTTGATAAATGCATCTAATACCAACAAATGTTAAATTATTTAAAAGATTAAAATATTTAACCTTCAATAAAAAAATTAAATTATTGTAGTAATAATTAACTTCAACATTTCTTTGTTAAAAAAATGATCATATTTTTTGAACTCATATGGTAATAGAATATAATATGATTTTAATCTATGAATGTAGTTTTATAATATGGTAATAGAATTGAAATTTAGAGAAACTTTGCAAAGTTTTGCTATGGTGAAGAGGGACTTACAAGTTTTGAGTCTTGGCTTGGCCCATTTATCCAATTAAAAATATTGGGATTATTAATATCATTTTTCGTACAGGTGTCAATGTTAAAGCTATGTAAAGTAACTATTTGGGTTCAAAAATCCCTTAAAAGGTTTAAAGTTTATTAAGATCTTATGGTTCTCATGAGCCTTCATACTAACACATGAGAGCTAACGATTTAAACTAGAGTCAAATAAGTCAAAAGGTCCTTGGGATAAATCCCTTAAAAATCCACAAGTTAGACATGATCCAATGGTGTAGGATCATCAATCCAAGATCCAATGGTGTGCATTCATTGATAAAAGGATGAGTCTGAGCTAAATCAACAATCATTATTCAATCATACTAATGATCCAATAAATTGTAAGAAGTGATAGGGAAGTGAGACCAAGGAGATCTATGGTATGTATGAGCTTGTACATCTTGATCCGATGGTATACGATCAAGTCAACATGTTAAAAGAATCTTCTGGTAAGAAATCAAGGACTCATGTGCATTCATAAAATAAAGATCTAACAGTGTGAGTAGATTAAATAATTTAGAATAATTAGTGGGACTAATAATAATAAAGACATTTGGGCATAATGAAATGGGCTGAGTTAGTTTTTGATGGCCAATCAAACAAAGGCAAACTTGGACATTTTCAACGGAAGTTGATGGGGTAGTTTTTAACTCAGGCATGTAAATACAAAAGAACCAGAGCTTAGATATGATCTAGATGGTACCAGTAGGACCATGCATTGATATAAGAGCTTCATATAGATAAAATAGGTCATTTGGACCTAATACAGAGACCAGTCATTATAAAATAAGGTTAAATAATTTGCAAGTTTTCCATGAATATTGTGATTGTGTGAAAATCAATGATCTAAGATTGGTTTTATATCTATAAAATGGACCTAGGTTCAATTTTGAATAAATGAAGATGTAAACATTATCATAGAAAGATGTGTCTCATCTATCATCAGGGTCACTTTTTAATGAGCAGATACAGGTGGCTAAACAAAGTAGATGTGGCATAATTCTACCAATTCCAAGACATGGCCCTCATCAACAGATCATTATATGATATCATAAAGTTCCAAAAAGATATTGAGTGGATGGATAAGGATAACGAGCATTCAATTCTTTTAAAGGATTTGTTTCTTCTTTATAAAGTCATGACTTAGCATCCTCGAGAATGTTAATCCATCGAAAGTGGTTGGGCCTTTTTCAATGCATAGTTCTCTCTTTCTCTTTCTGTCACTTTTCTATAATTATAGGATTCTAAGACTTAAAATGGATACCTATTTTTGTTATGACTAGACTCTATTGAAATTTGTACTATGACACCATTTTGATGCAATAAGGACTGAATTCCATCTTTTTTTTAAGATGGATTGAATTGTGTTTCATAAATTTATGTACTGCAATTAAGTGAATGTATGTTCCTTGCTTATGTACAAGTTTTTTTCACCTTTAGGAAGTGATTAGTAATTATTACATGTCATTATAAGGGCAATTTATAGTTTATTGTCTAGCTTGAAAGTGGATATTTGCCTTCTCTTACTAATTTGATAACTGATTGATGCCTTATTCTAAAATATTTATGTGAGATTGATTATTTTAGTCTAAAAAGTGTCTCATAGTGTGTATTTTGAAAATTTTAATGATTAAATCAATGGTACATCACCTATTTTACATGTTTTTATAAGTTTTTGTCAAGTCTCTCTCCCTTTTCCAAGAAAGTGCTAGTTTAGGTTTAGTATAGGTGATACATCTATAAGGAATCTAACCTTATCTGGAGGTTTGATCCATTATTAGGATACCCATAGCCTAGGATCAATCCCATGCTAGACTAGATTTAAGTAGGAAGATCTAAACAATCCCCTCCTTAGCTAGGGTGCAAATCTAGAATAACAACAAGCACCAAGGAGTTTCTTTTGAACAAAGACCTTATTGAGAAGAGGGTAGGGTGGATCACTAAGGTAATGGAATATGATGTTGATATCAAAGTAATCAAGTTTATAAGAGTTAAGGGCCTTTGTGAACATCTGACTTAAAATCTTCATGAGTCAAAAGGAGAGGTTTTAATCAATCATGATTTCCCCTAGCCAGTTGGTTCTTTGCATATACAGAGTTGGACACAAGATGTGATCATATTTTTTCAAAGCGATGAGTATCCTAATGATATGAGTAGATCTCAAAGGAGATATTTTTTATTTTAATCTATTCCCTTTTACCTTGTAGATGGTGTACTTTTTAGAAGAGATACTAATGGTGTATTATTGAGGTGCATTGACAATGACCAATTTGGGTGTTACTTGAGGAGTTTCATGATGAAACAAAAAGAGGTCATTTCTGCCCAAGAACCATAACTACCAAGATCATGAGGGAAGGATATTATTGGCCTAGTCTCTTTAGGGACTGCCATGATTAGGTGAAAAGGTGTGTATAATGTGCTTTTTTTTGGGAAAATAGAATCTTTCAACTCTTCCTTTGAAGCCTATCCAAGTGGATCAACCTTTTATGCAATGGGGTCTTGATTTCATCGGTATGATAAACCCCCCATCAAGTGATGACCATAAATAGATATAGCAATTGATTATTTTATAATGTGGGTTGAGGTAGTATCGTTGAAAGAAGATAATGAGAATGTTATCTTGTAGTTTTATGAGAACATCATAACAATGTTTGACACTCCTACTATTATTTCAGATAATGCTTTTGATTTTATAGGTGCTAACACTACATATTGGGCAAATGGTAATAGCATATTCTTTCATAATTAATCTAAATATTACACTCAAGGTAATGGGTTGGCTAAATATACTAACAGGAATCTACTCAGAATCATCAAAAGAACCTTGGAGCATAACTAGAGGGCTTGGCACGACAAATTAAAGATAACCTTATGAGATGATATGATAACTCCCAAGAGGTAAATAGGGAATTATCCTTTTGTGCTTATCTATGGAAGAGAGTTTATGTTGTCTATATCTGAAGAGTTTCCTACCTTAGATTTGGCACATCAATTAGAGTTGCTTGAAAATACTCTAATGGAGGTAAGATTGACATAATTAATAGAGTTACAAGAGACTAGAGATAAGGCTCATCAAGCTATGAAGCATTACCAAGTAGTAATGAAAAGGCATTTTAAAAAGAAGGAAAATCCAAGATCATTTCAAGAAGGTGACATAGTATTGAAATGGGATCAAGATAGAGAAAAACTAGGGAAGCATACTAAATTTGAATTCCTTTGGAGTAGACCATATGTCATCATCAAGTGCAAGAAAAGTAATTCTTTGCAATTATCAAGGATGAATGGAGAATATATGCCTATCTTTATGAATGGAATACATTTGAGACCTTGATATTGAGGGGTAAAGGCCAGTTTTGTAAATAATACATTAGGTGTGTGCTTTGTTTTAGTTGAGTGTGTTGTGTTCCCTTAAGTGTTCTAGTTGAACACATGTGTGTTTCTACTTTGTGTCTTGTTCTTGTTATTTTATATTATTTGGTGTATTGTTTTAAGTAAATTTATGTGTCAAACCTATGTGCAAGTAAATTCATATCCTAAAGTATGAGAGTAGGCAATTGGTCTTGGAATAACAAGTATACCACCCTTGGAAAATCACCAAGAATGTTGACCATTTTTTACCACAAGTCAAAATGGGTCAACCCCCTATAGTCAAGACTTGATAGAAGATTAGAACATAGTGTGATATGGTGTGATGTGGTCTATTTGATGTCATTTAATTATATTTAACCTTGGTCATGATCTAATTTAGTCTTATGTCCTTTGGAGTCATCTAGGGGGTCAAACCATCATGGCATGTCACACAGGAATGAATAGATCAATTTGTTTATGAATTTTACAAGTGTGCTTAAAAAACATTTCAAGATAAAAAGACTACATGAACATGATGATTTTGGTGCCAAGATCATCTTCTGTAAATTTTATGTCTTGATGAGGTTTTTATATCAAGATATAACATTTGAAGTTAGACTAGCAGAGATAGACATGTACGAGGATGTCAAGTTTAAGCCTCATGAAATGACCATTTGAATTCAAATGCTCCTAAAGTTTAATATATGGTTGACAAGTGGCATGATCCTAGGTATTCAAATCAGATATAAAATCATATAGTCAATCAATGAGTTAAAAAGGTCCTTTAAGAAAATCAATAGTACGTGTTCTTATATACAAGGTAGATCAATGATCCTTGTTTAAAGACTGGGACCCAAGATCAATGGTGCAAATTTAATCATGTAGTAAAGATATAATGGTAGGAGTGAGGGTTGAAGATTCAAAGGATCATAATATCAAGCACAAATCTTTGAAGTGGAAAAACGTCATTCAATCAAGCTAAGATCAATGACATGTATTGAGTCATGCAGATAGGATCCAATGGTGCATGTTGAATCTATGAGTAAAAGGATCTTGAGAAAGCACACAATGTTTCCAAGTTTCATAATCTTGGATTCCTAGATCAAAAATAAATGGATGATGTCAAAATTCAAATTGAAGAGACTCCAGAGGAGATCAATAGAGCAATTTTGACTAGATTCTAGATGGACAAGATGAGGCTACATGTCTAAATGATAATAGGCATATTTTAAAATAAAATGAGTGACATAACAAGGGAATGATTCATAAGAATACATATAGGATCAAAGAATTATATAATATATAAAATACTTCAGACTCATACGCTGTCATGAAAGCTTAGTCAAGATCTATGATGAATAGTGACCACCAAATGTGAAGAATGAAATCTAGGAAATAAATGATGATTATAGATGGTAAATAAAAGTATCTAGAAGACATATAACACATAGGAAAATTTATATGGATATAATATCATATGTGTCAAATCTCCTAATTTAGTTTTAATTGCTCAAGAGATGATCCACGATGAAGGTAGTTTCACAAAGGCTAGTTGAAGAGTCTCTGCACCATTTTTTAGATAGTTTATCATGATTTATATAGACATTTGTCTCAAGAGACATTCATGGTATATTTCACACTTCATTCCCATATAATATAATTGTTTTTCATGCCTTGACATGTGGCATTGTGACATTTGAGCTTCTTTACTACATTTTGTTCTCCTTCTTCTCCAGTTCTATAAATAGCTACCATTTTGGCCTTTGTAATCTAATACCAAACCATGTATGGTGAAGACCTAATGGTTTTGACATTATAATTTACCTTAGAACAATAAATTAAATCTATTTTGAATTTATATCTCATCTTGATAGATTATTTGAAATGATGTATAGTGAGTAGCTAAGTGATATCAATCTATCCTTGCTTTCTCTCAAACCTTCCATGTTTGATGTAAGTGATTTCAGTCTAGCATGTCATATAAAGTGTATTTAAGTGTATGAATGTATATTAAGTGTATAATGAACCTTAGAATCTGTAACTAATTTATGGTTTTACTTACCTTAGATAGTCTTTATGCATCTTACCTTCATATTAAAACACTAATGATAGTGCATTCTAGGATTCTTAGGCTAGTGTTGTAGGCATTGTTTCTTTGTGATAGAAGTACAATGGTCATATGGAAAATAGTGCATCAAATTTTTAGAATAGGTTTAATTCATTCAAATTCTATCCCTTTTCCCCCACATATTCATGGAGCTAACCCTTAAATCTAGAGGCTCACTTCCACCACAGATACACCCACATACCTAGAAGTGTTCCCATATTACCCAAATCTAGAAGAGGATTGAACACCCTCTTATAGGGTACAAGATTTGGTGATAAAAATTTCACTAGGAGATTATTATTCTTATATATGAATGTGGTTTTGATACCCCTAACATTATGCACTTGATATGTCTCCATGGATGCAATTCAACAAAGTATGATTATGTCAGTTCCAATCGACACTGGTGGGAGGTGGAATGTCAATATAATGGATATGTTGGTTGGTGTTAATGGTATGTGGAATGGTAATGGAATGATGAAAGGAAATATAATCCCCATACAAGATACTAGGATAACTTATGTTGACGATGAAGTAATCATCCTAAAAAATTGTATAAGGATAACAAATATGTTCAAATTAATCTACAAGAGATTTATACCCAATGTTTTAAAATCCATAAGATACTTTGATTCTAAAGTCTATTATAACTCAAATGAATCTAAATCCAATGTTTAGATTGACATTTATTTTTCTTCTATTACTAAATCTGATATTGGTTCAATAATAGAACATGAATCTAATTATGATTCTTCTTTAATTGTGGATGTTGCTAAAATGATGTCTTGTTGAATGTTTGGTGTTGGACAAGTAATGGCCTATGTGCCACAATAAGATCTTCAAAAATAGATTCATCTAAGAAGGATTTAACATAGACTGACTTGTCAAAGTGAAACCCCTCAAAGAGATGAAATAATGTGAAGGGTGACTCGACATATACTGGCTTGTCAAAGTGAGACTCCTAAATGAAAGGGAAAAGGTCAAGAAACAAATCCATTGAGATTGTCTTATCAAAGTGAGGATTTTAAAAAAAGGACAAGGGTCAACAAACAACTCCACCAAGACTAGCTTGTCAAAGTGAGGTTCCTTGACAATAGGGAAAGGGTAGAAAGCAGAGGTTCCCAAAGCATCAGAACATGCTAAGGATGAGGATAGATGTGAGATACTTCATGTGAGTTGAATAATTTATCATAAAATATAGGAAATTAGATGACACAAATGTAAGATGTATTAATTATTTTATGTTATTGAGCAATTTAAGAACAAGTAATATTGTATAAACTAAAATAATGCATTCAAAATAGTTTAGATAGAAATTAACAAATACATTACACACGAGAGTGCACACAAGTAACATACCAATAAATCATACAGGTAACCATAACTAGATAATCGATAGTAGAACCCGTTTATTATTACAAATAAAAGTATGTATATATATATGTTTCCAATTTATGACTGTTCATCTTATTCTCGTACTTGGTGCCAAAAGTGGAGTCTCTTCATATTCTAGATTATTAGTACTCATGAAAATAAGATAAAATAAGTTGTACAATGACAAAATGAGTGTATAACACATGACTATCAGATAAATATCCTACGCATCTTTATAATCCATGTTCTTCTACCAACACTTTCTCATACTTAAAAATTTATCTCATCCTAAGATAACATCATAGGATCTCTAATAATGCACAAGTTACAGGTATCTAAAGAAATCATTAGACTAGTAAGAGTCATAGTAGTTGCTCAAAATGCCATTTCCAATTTTTACCTCTTACATGCTACTTATCTACCCTTTTACGTTTTCAACTAAGTAGTGTACCAATATACTTCCATTTTTGGGTTTTTAATAAGCTGGAGTAACTAGTTGGTCACCCTTTACAAGTTTTCAACCAACCTGACCTTCCTTATCTTACAAAGTCTTCCTCAATACAAAATTTTCAAAATTTATACTCTACACATTACTTAACTCGAAGGTGGTGGTATGGAAGTAGATGAAGGTTGAACGAAAAAGTCTTTGAATTCAGATTGAGTAGACTTGTGTTGTGTGATGATCTCTTGGAGATATGAAGGTGGCCTATAGCCAGGTGTATTCATAATCTATGCAATTAAGCTAGTGAAAGTAGTCAGATATATTTTATATGCATTCCAATCCAACATCACTTCTTGTATGAAACACATAGGGTGCATAATGGAACATGGTAGCCAATGATTTACTTGAGTTTTGCATCATCAGTGATTCTAAATTTAGCCTTGGTATTCAAAACCTTTGTCTGAATCTCTCTACTTAGCTCCTCCATCTTGTCTGCGTGTCTTTGAGCTTAGAGGCTGATAAAATAACTACATAATAGTTGGATCTACCATTCCATAAGGTTATCATGCACATTATCCTTGGAATTTAATTATTCTTGGAGTGATTCATCCTTCTCCTTAAAAAGTTTTACTATGGCCTACCATGGTTTCTTTAGTTGTGGTAGCCTTTACAAAGTTCACATTGGAACTAGATAGTGTAGTAATCAACTACTGCTTCCAGTCAAGTAGGATACATGTGACCTGTTGGTCTTAAACTATAGTAGCATTAAACGTACCTTGGCACTCTTCTATAAGAGTGATGAGTGTGGCATCCTCAACCTTGACATCCTAGGGCAATGTTCCCAATACACGTATTTTTGTGTTATGTACTAATCTTTTGTTAACTTAGAGACAAGTGTATTGAGTTTGCACTGGTCAGACATAAGTTGGTCCCTAGTTTCTCTAGTGACCAAATATGGAAAAGTATATTAGATGAGCTTTGAAGCTTCCTATAGTTGGGTATTCAACTTGATTTTCTTGACCTTAGTTTGATCAACCTACTTATCTAGTGAGGTGACATTTTATGTAATGAAGTCTTAGAATGTTACAATGCCCTCAAAATACTTATTTAATGGTACTATAGAAACACCTAATCATGTTTCCTACTGAAGTGAGAAGGCTACCAAAGTTCTTATGGTAGTTTAAGGATTAGGATGTGGCATGGTCACAATTTTATGGGAAAAGGTGGTGCACCGAGCACCCATAGTTGGAATCTCCAAGAGCTAGACTCCTCTTAAAGGCAAAGCTAATTGTTGTTCTCTTGTTGTAGTTGTAGATTTTTCTTATTATTACACTCACTACTCTAACCCATCTTCTTGTTGTTGTTTAGGCACTTATTGTTAATGCACATTGGTGTCTTTTTTAGTTTTCAATTGTTACATAGTGTCTCCATCTTATTTTATCTTTTCTTCCTCCACTACTTTCCATTTTAGCTCCTCTTCCATAGACTTCATTTTATATTCTTGTTCCTTGGATTTATTAATTTCCTATTCCTCTACCTAATATTTATGCACATGTTCTTCTTCCTTTTTATGATCTTAAAGCATAACAACATTATATTATTTGGCCTTGATCTATGCCCATGCCTCTAGATCAACTTGTGCCTTGGTTGTACGCACTTGTTTTTCCTATGCTTGAGCCTACTATTTATACAAGGCTTTAGCTTCTTCTTATTTATTCTTCCTCATAGCTTCATCATCTTGATATTGGGTGAGATTGGCATCCTCCAAAGCATTCTTTTTATGTGCCTCTACATATTTTTATTTCTTGTCTTCTTCTACCTTGGCCTTGACTATGAACACAACCTATTTATTCATCTACTCTTTATCCATCTTTTTTTGGTACACCTCCTGCACCTGATTTATTGCATTGGAAACTTATTATGCATTCCTTACTTCTATAATAGACTATTGACATCAGGATTCTATGTCATGGGACTTTTGCTTGGCCTCAACTTCCTTATCTTAAATTTTGTTTGGCCTCAACTTTTGGGCTTGCTCCTTCTAGTGCTTCTTTTCTTCTTGATGACCTCACCATTATACTGTGTGTACTAGTTCTTCTGATGAAACATTTTAATTTTTAGATGTAGGCTAATCTAGTATCATATCTTTGATATCAAAGTCTTATTCTATGGATGGTGAATCACTTGAATGAATAATAGATCTAGAAATAGATGATTTCTTCCACCCCAAAGTAACTAGCCTATGTTTGGTTAGTAGTGAAGTTAAGAAAGGAGAAGGTTTTACTTCCTATGTAATGGATGCCCTACCAAATGTGAATTCTTTGAGAGTAAGAGAAACCCTAGCCTCTCATTAGAATCTGGGTCTGTATACTAGAGTCTCCTATGGACTTTCAAGAAGTGGAAAAAATACATCAATTATTTTGAAAGTGGTGGAACATTTTTCCCTAAATAATAAATCCATTTTCTACATTTGTTTAGCCTCTTCACACATGTTGTTGATAAAGAGAGATGTTAGGCATGGTAGTATTTCAACCCAAAGACTTGGATGGACCTTCTTATGCACTTGAATTTTGCACATTGCTTTCTAGAAAAAGAACTCCTTTTCCTCCTCTTTCTCATATAGGTTGACTACCATATCTTCAAGCATTACCTAGTAGACCTTTTCCTCATCAGTCTTCATCTGAGGTAGGTCATAGGAGCTTATGATTTGTGGTGCCTTGGGTTCATCCAAATAAGTTATTATACTCCCCATCTTGTACTTTGGTGGAGGTGATGGGTGTTTTGCTATAGAGATCTTGCACTTTATTTTTTATTACTATGAGGTTTTTACTTTTGGTTGTTACTATGATGAAGGAACTATTATGCCAAGTGGTATGGCTTGAAGAGGTGTTGCACAGCTAATTGTATGTGATTTTTACTAAGTGACCTTGACTTTCACCATGGCCATGGTAATAAAATATGGAAGGGGTCAAAATGACGATCTAAGTAGCTCATGTATATGAACCAAGATGACTTTTGAAAACAAAGTGCTAACAACATGTTGTCCCAAATACTACATGATATCTAATGAAATTCGTGTGTGTGTTAAAATAAGTTTCAAACACTCTTGCCACCATTTATTGAACTTACCCTCATGATATATTAGGGTTTCATGCTCAAGTGTCCATATCAAATTATGAAATTATTATGCTAGCTAGTAGTTTGTGTTTGGGCACACCTCTCCTTCAAAGGACTTATATTGAGTGAAACATAGCAAAAAAATCAAACATTAGTAATGAAAGATCTACTTAGAATTCATGCAACACTTGTAAATATTATTAAGTATATCTTATATAAAGTAATCATGCCATTTAAACTGCTCATTATGGTAGACCATGCAATGTGCAATGTCAACCACTCCTTTGGGGATTTACTTTGTAGACTTGGTGATCTACTAGAATCAATGTGTAATGCACTCAACCAAGATTCACATTGGTTAATATTAGATATCTTCAATTGGGATTCCTCTAGATCCCCAGACATATACATCTCTAATTTCTTGAAGGATATGAGGCATTCTTGACTTGTAGGGAGCAAGATAATTACCCCACGTAGACATGCCCAAATCTCTGGCCATTGCTTCGATGTTATGATAGTGATATTTGGGCTGATGTAAATGTTTCCCTCATTATAGATATCGAGAAGGATTTTCACAATCTCTCCCAAATCATTGAAGGTAGACATCTGAAACAAGCGCTCAATGTCTACATTCTAAAAATGATGTGGGGCTATAAGAGTAAGTGGTTGTGAAACATCTACTAGATCTAGTCAAAAAAGTTTATGTTCTATAGCTCAAAGGTAATCAAATAATTATAGATCATTATATTTAGTATCTCAAAGTGCAAGATCAATTCCCATTTCTTCTTTCTAGGCATTTGTCAAATTTTTGATAAGCTATGAATGATCCATGGTATCTAAATATTGAAAATTAAAATTTTTTTACTTTATACACTAGAGAAGTTGGCTTGGCTCTAGAAGGTCAACTCATAAAATACTTGTAAAAATGAAATGCAGACTTAGTTTGAAATATTTTTTCTTTATATATTTCATTCCTATTGGTTTTTTATGTAATTATTGTGCTAATCTATCCCTTTGATATTAATTTGAATGTTGATGTGGAAAATCTTATTTGATCTAGAAATAAAGGCAATTATTTATTGGCACATGCATCAAGATATGCTATTATATTCTTTACATTCTATACTAGGGTATGTATTGATTATGTTAACTAGCTCTGATTCGGTAAATATCAGATCAATCAAACCTAGGCTCTAGCATTAACTTCTTGGGATGACTATTATATGGATGTGATCTTGGTTGATGTGACTTGATCATACATTTCCTAGACTTAATTTATTTCTTTCACTTCTGTTAACATCAATAATAGTGCACTTGAATTCTTCTGTGCATAGGTGTCATACACTATACTTATTATGGCTCAAAAATCTATTAAAGAGACCATCTAACCTATAAACACACACACAAGAAATTATATAGAAATGGGAAATCCTAATCTACTTAGTGGTAATCAACACCCACTTATTTGGTAGAAGGAGATCAATTAAGACTATTGGCGATAGGGCTAAGACTATAACCATTCACCTGTCCTTGTATAAAGGTTCCCTATATATCTCTCAAAATAATGGTTCCTTGATATGATATTTTTTGTATAATGTAAGGCCCTTTCCACCTGATCTGTAATTTACCCAAAAAATTCTCTAAAGTGACTATCATATAAGAAATTATTTGATCTTTGTGGAATTCCTTATCACAGGTCCTATCATGCCATGCTTTCTAACTCTACTTATGAACTTCCTATATCCAAGATGCTCCGCATCGATACTCATCCATCTGATTTAATATGATAAGTCTATTTATGAGAGACTCAAAATAACCTTATCTAATAATCATTGTAATGCATAGATTGGGTATCAAATATTCCTTAGGCATTATTGCTTTAATCTCATAGACCAAATAAAACGGAGTAAAATATATATCCCTATTATAGTGCATTCAGTAATCCCAAAGAATCATAGGAATGCAATCTTCCTAATAATCCCTCTTGACATCATAGATCTTTATTAACATCTTGCCCAACACTTTATTAGAAGCCTCAACTTGTCTTTTAGATTGTAGATGGTAAATAATACTTTTATGATAGGAAATAATGAATTATTCAGTAATAGCTTTGATAGTATTATTTATGAAGTGTGTCCCTCGATCATGATGAGCTTGATGGGGCATCCAAACTATGTGATATATTCTCATGAAGGAATTGTTAGTCAAATTCCACCCCCCAGGTTTCCACTGTTCAAATTTGTCCAAGTCCAATATGAAGGTTTCATTCAAAAAAAGTGTTCTTAGACAAAATTGAAGCATTTTACATGTAAAAAACCCAAGTGTTTTCCTTTTGAAAGTTTTTTTCTTTAGTCTTTGGGCTAAGTCCTTTGCAATGAATTCTTTTGTAGGGTTTGTTATGGTCTTTTTTATAAGTGTTCATTCTTTTGGGTTTTTTTGTCTAAAGCCATTACTGAACTCTTCTAGAGTTTTTGTCTGAAGCTTTTCCCTTAAGAGTATTTGTTTGGGTTTTATTTTGACCAAGTGATGAATTCTTTCAAATAATTTGTCTAAGAAAAATATCTTGAAGACCAAGTGTCAAATTCTTTTAAACAAATTATCCGTATAATTTTTCCAAAGGTACTTTACAATTTCTTCAAACCAGAAGGGACCCTTGCAACTTTTTCGTAGGGTATGTTTTTAATTTTTTCGAATGGCACTTTCATTTTTTTGAAGGAGTTTTTCAAAGGATCATTTCATTTCTTCTAAAAGGCATTTCCAAAAACTTGAAGGACCATTACAACTTTTCAGAAGGGACATTATAAGTCTAAATCGACACTTTCAAATCTTTTGAAGGGTACATTTGTAAAAGTATGAAGGGAAACTTACAGCTGAAATGGTCCACCACAAAGTCTGAAGTAATTCTTTTAGAAAGATTGTCTGAGGAATTCTTTCAAAAAATTTATTTGAGATGAAGGAAATAAAAGCTCCAAGAGATTTTTTGGGAAATTTGTCCATAGGAATTTCTAAGAAAAATCCCAAATGAATTCTTTCAAAAAAAGGGTAAGAGATAGAAAGTCTGAAGAAAAGATCATTTTAGAAAAGCCAAAAGACACTTTCATCTTTCCCAAAGGAATTCTTGCAAGGAAAATGCCCAAAATAATTCTTCCAAAGGATATTTTTTGGGTAAGTGTCCTCCATAGTTTTTTCCAAGGGTATCCCTTTGCATCGAAGAGGACCAAACAAAAAGGCTGAAGGAAATGTTTAAAAAGATTATCTAAAGATAGCCATTGGAATTCAAACAAAGGGATGACAACCCATAGGAAGTAAATTTTAAACTATAGAGAATAGACATTTCCATTCTAAAGACTTGGTGAGAATATGAAAGTAGACATGGAGATAACAAATGATCAAATCCCAAGCATCTGGTGTAGACAGAGTAAGAAAAATAGATAGGTTGATGGAGTGAGTCCTTGTTGATAGCTGAAAAAATCAAGGAGCTTCCACAAAATTGATGAATACAAGTGTCTAGAGGACAAATAACAGTTCGAAAGAACATTTTCTAACTATCATCATGAGTTCTAGCAGTGTAATGTGTTGACTTCTTTGTTTTCAATTTTAAAAGCTCGTGGATGATCTTCAATAGAAAAAAATTTCTTGTGCCACTCCTAAGTTTTATGCCACTTATCACCATTCTCCTAGCTAGTTTTGGACAAGTAAGACTCTTGACATGGCATGGCTCGCTCATCTATCTCTCTCCAGTGTCTATAACTAACTTTTATGTCTAGAACACATGTCCTTATGCCTCTTTAGCTTCTCCTTTCTTTCTCTTCCTCAAAGTTTTATAAATTGATCCATTTTCACCATTTTAAAATGACCACATTTTTGGTATGGAAAAGCCCTACTAAAATGACATTGCACTTTGCTTTTGAACATTGAATATAAGACCAATTATAAGTTGTGAATTTATATCCAAGTATGTGAGTGATGTATAGTGGAGCCAAGTGATAGTGTCATCCTTACTCCCTTTCTCCTTCATGTTTGAACAAATATTATGATGTTAACAGGGTATGTAAAGTGTGTTAAATGTGTTAAACTTTATATCAAGTATGTAATTATGTTTATGGTGTGCAATCTACTCCTTAGGTTGAGTATCTTGATGATTATTTCAAGCATGTTACCTTCACATTTAAACACTGTGTTAGTATCTATTAATGCATGGAATTAGTCTCAAAAAGAATTGTTACTCAGTAGAAGTGTGATAGTCAGTGGATAAATTCTTGGTGAATCACCTATTTAGCATAGTTTTCTATTTTATGCAAACTCTTGACTCTTTTCATGAATAAGCATTAGATTAGGTGATAAACACTCAAAAAAAATATTCATGGTGCTATCCCTTTTCAATCCTAGAGACTCATCTCTCTTTCGAGTTCCCACAAACTTGAGGGATGGTTCAATGTTGCATCAAATTACATGAGTTACATAGAATGTCCTAAGGTGCACAATTTGATGATAATAGTTCTAGCACACCTGATAGAATAATTGGTCCTAATTGTTTCCATGGTAAGGTGAATGCTAGCCTTGACAAGTCCAAGGTTACAGAAGTGTTCTTAATCTAGAATTTGGTGTCTCTAAAAGGTGAGAATTTTTGGTTCTAGATCAAGTTCTTCATATTTTACTTTATGGTCTTCACTAGATCATCTTCTTGTAGAGCCTTTAATCAAGTCCCTGTACCTGAAACTCCTCTTGAAGAAGAACACCCTAAACCATTCATAACCTTTAGAGATCCTTAAAAAGAAGGTTTTGAAGAGGAAGAAGAGGAGGTTGAAGAATTAGTATATCAAGAGGAAGAAGAAATGACTAGAAGATAACCTTTCCTAGCCTTAAACACCCAAAATCTAATTAACCTTCATGCATATAATCCTATTCCTCTTAATGCTACCAAAAGTCTCCCTAATTTTAATGGAGAGGGTCATGTTACCCTATTAGAGCATTTTAGGGATATTTCAAATTTTTTCAATTTCCACAATATCACCCAAGCTAACATAACTATTAGATTACTTGTCATGTCTCTAAAGGGGAAGGCACTTGATTGGCATGGGACATTGGAAGGTGGCTATATTACTAATTGGGATGGATTTGGAGAGTTGTTGGTAAATAAGTTTGAAAATAAGAGTGGCCATACTTCACTGATTCACCAATTGAATGTGATAAAGAGAGGTCCTAATTAATCTATGGGAGATTTAAAATAACATAGCATAGGCTACCAACTATTATGAGGCCTCCTCTAAGCTTTTTATTCTTGACCTATCTCAAGTCTATTGACATTGATATAGCAATAATGTTGCAACCAATGGGAAGATTTACTTTACCTGAGGCATATGAGATAGCCATTAAAGCTAAAAATAGTGTGATACAAGCTAGGAAATTACCTCCAAGAGTCTCCATGCCTTTGTTGTCTCATAATTTAGTTGAATCCCTAAGCATAGCACAAGTCCCCAATACTAATGTCAAACCTAGAACTACTCTCAAGAAGGTGGATGATGCTATAGATAAGGATGAGATGATTCAGGCTTTGAAAGCCCAACTCAATCAAGCTCAAATTTATGCAAGTGATCTACCCAATCCTCAATAATATCCTTAACAAGGCTATATACCTCCACCCCAATACACTAACCAAGGAAGAGGACAAGGCCAATAAGGTTTCAATAGGTAGCCCAATGCTTATAATCCTAATTCTATTCCATCCACAAAGGCTATTGTTCCAATCCACACCAATCTAGTCCAAGGAGAGGAACATTTGGATCATTGGGGGAAATCTAAAATTTAGTTTATGCATAATAGTGGAGAAGGTAATCAGGCTTTAATAGATCAATAAGTAACTACTACTTATGTTACATTAGAAGAAGAGAATCTCATGTAAAGGGATGTTCAAGGAGAAGGTAGTAGCCAAGGTACTAGTTTTATTAACTTCCAAGTAGAAGATAACTATGTGTTGAATCAAAATACATTAGTTAAAGCCAACATAAGGGATAAAAAGAGGAATTTAGGAGATACTTCAGTAGCACAGGTGATTCCAAATAGTGCCTCTCTAAGGCTACAAAGTGTAAATACCAATGTAGTAGATCCTACTAGTCACACTACTCCTCAATGTCAGAATGTGATCAAGGCTACCAAACCTCTAGTAAAAAAATTTCAACTTCCCTCATTACCTTCAAGAGTACAAGAAATAGTGATTTCTTCCCCTTTAAACATTATTAACTCTTTGAAGAATACCAAGACTAGCATTTCTCTTTGAGAAGTATTACATATGCTTGGCCAAAAGGAAATCCTACAAGAATAACTTGCTAATATCAATGTAAATACTCAAGCTCCAAAGTACCATGATGTGTCCCTTGCCAACACACCTAATTATGTCCTATAACCATCCACCAAATCTAAAAATTATCAACCTTTCTATCTCACACTCATTGTGGGAGATAAATTGGTTCACAACTACATTGTGGATAGTGGGGCCAGTACCATAGTTATGCCTAAGGTGGTTACTAACAAGTTTGGATTGAGGCATGAGCCTCATAATAAGGATGTGTTTTAGCTTGATGTAAATCTAGCTAATATTTTGGGATTGGTTAAAGGTTTGAAAGTTTTTCTACATGATTTTCCAAGTTTCCCCATCTTACAAGTCATTGTGGTGGTTGATCTTCTAGCTCATTTTTCTATTTGCTTGTTAAGAGACTTCACAAATAAGATTAGAGGGTACCTTGCATATAATTGGTCTTTTCTAGCCTTTAGAACAAGATATGGAGCTAAAGTGACTATCGAAACATAGCCCTTGGTAAGGTTCCACATTGAACCATATATGGAGACAAGTTTAAATCAGAATTGTATGATTAATGAGCAAGAACAAGGTGCCATTGGTGGTGAAACATCCTTTCCCCTTGAAGGTATTTCTAACCTCTTTCTTGATGAGTATGGTACTAAAACTTATTATTATGACCCCTATGCATTCATAGAAGAAACTGAAGTAGGAGTATATTGTATGCATGAGAAGAACACTCCTATATCATCACTCACTAATGAAGATCATGAACTTGAATGGATATGGAAAATGTTTTTTTATGGCTCTAAAAGCAAGGTAGGGGTAGGATATGGTGTCATTTTGGTTTATCCTTCAAATAAATAGTATTATTCTTCATATAAGTTCCATTTTAGTTGCACATGTAATTCAACTAAATATGAAGACTTGGTTCATGGCCTTTAATGGGAAAAGACAAAGGGATTCAAGAATTTGAAGGTATATATAGACAATGAATTGATTATACATCAAGTGAGAAACCAAGCTACAACCAAGAACCCTTTGCTTAAGTCTTACAAGCATATGGTGTGGGATCTAATTGAGGACTTTGATGCTTTCAATATCCAACCTATACCAAGAGACTCAAATAAACATGTTGATAGGTTGGATGTGATAGGAACACACTTTGATATAGTTGCTGATATAAGTAGAGAGAAGGACCAACCTCACATCAAAGTCATTTTGAGACATTTTATTTTGGATAATGAAGTGTCCTAGAAAGTTTTTGAGAATGATAAACACATTGTACACTTCATTCAAAATGAAGTAGAGTTTTCCTGAAAGAGTCAAAAGAAGCTTCACAATCAATATGAAGAACAAGTTATCCAGATGAAGAAAAATAAGATACCAAAGGGGCATGTTACTTTGGAGAGTGTGTTTAATGAAGATGATCAAAGAAGGAAGGAAAGGGTAAGCATGTCTACAAAGGAAGAGAACTATGAAATAATCTTGATATTTAAGGAAAAACTTTTGAAAATTGGTAAGATTTATTCTCTTTTCAAAATACAAGCCTTCATTGAATTGTGTAAAGAAATTCACGATATATTTTCTTAGGAATATAAGGATTTAAAAGGGTTTGACCACATCTATCTCATCACACCATTGAGTTAGAACCTAGAGCTAAACTAGTTAGGCAAAAATAGAGGCCTGTCAATCTCAAAATAGAATAACTCATGAAAAAAGAGCTTACCAAATTGATTGAGTCTAGGATTATTTTTCATATCAAACACTCAACTTGGGTAGCTAACCTTGAAATTGTTCAAAATAAGAGTGGAGATATCAGACATTGTGTGGACTTTAGGGATATAAATAGAGTTTCACTCAAAGACCATTATCCATTACCTTCCATGGAGCAAATTTTGTAAGTGGTTTTAGGTTCTCAATGATTTTCACTACTTGATGTCTATTCAGGTTATAACCAAATATTGGTGAATGAAGAGGATTAGTTCAAGACAACATTAAACATAAAATGGGGAAGATTTGCATATATAAAGATGCCTTTTGGTTTGTGTAATGCTGGTGCTACCTTCTAAAGAGTAATGGACATGGCCCTTAAAGGTTTGATCAATGAGTTTTTGCTTGTATAACTTGATGATATAATTATTTTTTCCAAGGATGATAATGACCACATGAAACATCTAAGGCAAGTCTTTGAGAAGTGTAGAGAGTTAGGAGTTTCTCTTAATCCAAAAAAATGTATCTTTTTTGTTCATGAAGAAACATTATTGGGTCACGTTGTGTTAAAGGAAGGCCTATCTATTGATCCTAAAAGGATTGAAGGCATTCTAGGGTTATCTTTGCCTCTACACAAGAAAGGTTTGAAAAGTTTCTTAGGAAAGATCAACTTTTTAAAAAGGTTTATTCTAGGATTTGATACTTTGGTAAAGCCTATTACAACCATGCTCAAGAAAAACCAAGCTTTTACTTGGACACATGAAGGTAAGAATAGTTTTGAGGTAATCAAACAAGCATTTGCCCAATCTCCTACTCTCTTAAACCCAAAATTTTCCAAGGATTTCATATTCTATACTTTTACTAATCTTGACACAATCTTAGCTATGCTTATGTAAAAGAATTATGAGGAAGTTGAACAACCCATTGCATTCTTTAGTCAAGGATTGGAATATTATGAGGTCAAGTACACATTTGTTAAGAAGTAGGCTCTAGCTATGATAAGAGGTTTGAAAAAGTTTAGGCACATGATTTCAAATAACAAGATACATGTCATGGTCTCTCATCCTAACACCAAATATTTCCTATCAAGCAAATACCTAAATGAGAAGAGAGCTGGGTGGATCACAAAGGTAATGGAGTATGATGTTGACATCAAGGTAACAAACTTGGTAAGAGGAAAGGATCTATGTGAAAATTTAGCTTCAGATACTCAAGGGCCAAGGGAAGAGGTATTGGTTAATCAAGTTCGTCCCCAACCAACTGGTCACATACCAATTTAAAGTTGGACACAAGACATCATTGGTTTCCTTGAAAATGGTGATTGTCTTAATGATTTGAATAAGTCACAAAGAAGGTATTTTAGATTACAAACCATTTCTTATTATCTTGTTGATAGTATTTTCTGTCGTAAGGATGTGAATAGTATGCTACTAAGGTGTGTTGACAATGATCAATTTGGCACCTTACTAGAAAATTTTCACAATGGTGTAGATGGAGGTCATTTTTACCCAAAAACAATAGATATAAAAATAATGAGGGCTAGGTATTATTGGCCTAGACTTTTCAAGGATTGATACTCTTGGATTAGGTGGTGTCCTCAATGTGCCTTATTTATAGGAAAATAGAAACTTGTAGCCCTTTCATTGAATCTTGTTTAGGTGGACCAACATATCATGCAGTGGGGCCTTGATTTCATTGGTATGATCAACCCTCCATCAAGTGCTGGACATAAATGGATATTGACTATTATTGATTACTTCACAAGGTGGGTAGAGGCTATTGCATTGAAGGAGGCAAATGAAAATGCAATCTTTGAGTTTTATGAGAGTGTCAAAAAAAGATTTGGAGTCCCCTATTCTATCATTTTTTATAATGCACTTGATTTCATAGGTGCTAAAACTTTTTATTGGGAAAATAGGAATGGATTTTACTTGATTAGTTCATCCAACTATTACCCTCAAGGTAATGGGTTGGTTGAGTCTACTAACAAGATTCTTAACAAGATCATCAAGAGGACATTGGAGAACAATCAAAGAGCATGGCACACCAAATTGAAGACAACCTTATGGCTTGACATGATCACTCTTAAGAGATCAATTGGTGACTCTCCTTTTATGCTTGTTTATGGGATAAAAGCTAGGTTGTTTATCTCTCAAGAGCTCACTGCTTTAGGACTTGCATATTAGTTGGAACTTCTTGAAAATACTCCAATGGAAGCCAAATTGATAGAACTAATGAAATCAAATGAATCAAGGGACAATGTACATAGGACCATGGAACACCACCAAATACTCATGAAGAAGTCCTTTGACAAAATAACAAGTACAAGAGTGTTCAAGGAAGGTGACTTAGTTCTGAAATGGGATGAGGACAGAGCAAAACTAGGTAAACATATAAAGTTTGACACTTTGTGGAGTGGCCCTTACATCATTATCAAGAGAAATAAAATCAACTCTTTTCATATGGCTAAGATGAATGGGGAAGAATTGCCTATCCCTGTGAATGGGATACATCTGAAGTTTTGCTATAAGTCCTTACAAGTCTATCTTGTAAATAGTATCATAGATATGTGTGTTTAGTCTAGTATTTTGTTTTAGTTTATTTTTGTGTTCCCTAAGTGATTTATAACATAGTTATATTTACTTTCTTTTGTTTAGTGTGTGTCTTGTGTAATGTCATTTGTCTTGTGGTTAATCTAAGGTCTATTCATGACAATCTAAGTGCTCATTTGTGTGACTTTGTGCCCAATGGAGGTGTAAGGAAACTAGTCCTAAGCATATAAATCATGCCACCCCTATGAATCACCAAGAATGTTGGTCAAATTCCACCTCCCAGGTTTGCACTTTTCAAATTTGGCTAAGTCCACTATGTAGGTTTCATTCAGAAAAAGTGTTATTATACAAAGCTGAAGCCTTTTACATGTAAAAATACCATGTGTTTTCCTTTTTAAAGTTTTGTTCTTTAGTATTTTGGCTAAGTCCTTTGAAATAAATTATTTTGGAGGGTTTTTTATGGTCTTTTTCTAAGTGTTCATTCTTTTGGGTTTTTTGTTTATGGGTTTTTTTGTCTAAAGCCTTTGCCAAATTCTTTCAAAATTTTTGTCTGAAGATTTTCCCATAAGATTATTTATTAGAGATTTCTTCTGGCCAAATGATGAATTCTTTCAGATAATTTATCTGAGACAAATATCCTAAAGACCAAGTACTGAATTCTTTTAGACAAATTGCCCACACAATTTTTTTGAAGGTACTTTATATTTTTTTTGAAAAATATCTTCAAGCCAAAAGGGACCCTTATAACTTTTCCAAAGGGTATGCTTGTAATATTTATGAAGGTAACTTTCATTTTTCCAAAGGATCATTTCATTTCTTTCGAAGGGCATTTCCAAAATCCCAAAGGACCATTACAACTTTTCTGAAAGGACATTCTAATTCTAAATGGACACTTTCAAATCTTTCAAAGGGTACCTTTGAAAAAGTTTGAAGGGTAACTTGTAGTTGAAATGGTCCTCTATAAAGTCTGAAGGAATTCTTTTAAAAAGATTATTTGAATATTTTTTTCAAAACTTTTGTCTGAGATGAAGGAAACAAAAGGTCTGAGATATTGCTCAGGAAAATTGTTTGTAGGAATTGCTAAGAAAAATCTTGAATGAATTCTTTCAAAAAAAGGGTAAGAGACAAAAACTCTAAAGAAAAGATCATTTCAGAAAAGATGAAAGACACTTTCATCTTTCCCAAAGGAATTCTTGCAAGGAAATGCCTAATACAATTCTTCCAAAGGATATTTTTAGGGTAAGTGTCCTTTGTAGGTTTTTTGAAGGGTATCCCTCGGCAATGAAGAGGATCAAACAAAAAGGCCAAAGAAAATGTTCAAGAAGATTGTGTAAAGATAGCCATTTGGATTCAAACAAAGGGATGACAACCCGTAGGAAGTTAATTTTAAACTATGGAGAATAGCCATTGCCATTCAAAAGACTTGGTGAGAATATGAAAGTAGACATGGAGATAACAAATGGTTAAATCCTAGAGCATCTGGTGCAGATAGAGTAAGCAAAATGGATAGGTTGATCGAGCGAGTCATTGATAGAAGCTGACCAAATCAAGGAGCTTCTATGAAATTGATAAATACAGGTGTCCAAAGGATATCTAGTAGTTAGAAAGAACATTTTATAATCTCCATCATGTGTTCTAGTAGCATGATGTGTCAACTTCTCTATTTTTAGTTTTGAAAGATCATGGATGATCTTTGATATAAGCAATTTCCTATGCCACTCCTGAAGGTTTTATGCCACTTGTCACCATTCTCATAACTAGTTTTAGACAAGTAAGACTCTTGACATGGCATGGCTAGCACATCTATCTCTCTCATGTATCTGTAACTAACTTTCATGTCTATGACACATGTCCTTATGCCTCTTTAGCTTATCCTTTCTTGCTCTTCCTTGAAGTTATATAAATTGAACCATTTCAACAATTGAAAAAGGAACACATTTTTGGTATGGTGAAGCCTTGATAAAATGAAATTGCACTCTACTTTTAAACATTGAATACAAGACCAATTCTAATTTGTGAATTTTTGTCCGAGTATGTGAGTGGTGTATAGTGGATCCAAGTGATAGTATCATCCTTACTCCTTTTATCCTTCATGTTTGAACAAAGATTTTGATGTTAACAGGTCATGTGAAGTGTGTTAAACTTTCTGTCAAGTATGCAATTATGTTTATGGTGTGCAATTTTCCCCTTAGGTCGAGTATCTTAATGATTGTTTCAAGCATGTTACCTTCACATTGAAACACTGTGTTAGTATCTTTCAATGCATGGAATTAAACTAAGAAAGCATTGTTACTTAGTAGAAGTGTGATAGTTGGTGGATAAATTCTTGGTGAATCACTTCTTTAGCATAGTTTTCTATTTTATGTAAAATCTTGACTCTTTTCAAGAATAAGCATTAGATTAGGTGATAGACACTAAATTTTTTTTTAGGGAGCTAGCCCTTTTCAATCCTAGAGACTCCTATCTCTTATGAGTTCCCACAAACTGGAGGGATGATTCAATGTTGCATCAAATTATAAGAGTTTCATATAATATCCTAAGGTGATTAATTTGATGACAATATGAACTTTATTGAATCCTTCACCCCAAAACTAGGTGTCGTAGTAGATTTAACCCATTTGGTAAAGTTTGTCATAGTGATAATATACTGAGCTTTATTTTTTTCATTCAAGGGATTGATAGATCCTAAAAAATTGATGCCCCACTATTCAAAGGGTTGTTTGGATAACAAAGGATACAAGGGTATTTCATCCTTCTGGTGTGACTTAACCATTTATTGACATACATCAAAATATTGCACTTCACTATGTGCATCCTAAAATATATTCAGCCACCATAATCAAATCTATAACAGCTTTTGTGTAGTAGCTTCTCTAGAAAAATGACCTTTTACTATTCTTTGGTGTACTTCCTATAAGAGGTACATATGTTCATGTTATATAACTACCCTATGCAGTATTTCATCCTTCCCCAAATAAAAAAGGATTCCATTTCTAATAGTATATGGGAAAGCTTGGGTGGAAAACTATTTCTTTTCTCTTTCATGGTAGTGCACAAGAAATACCCCTTGTTCTAGGAAATTAGAAATTTATTCAAAATTATCAATTATCATAGAAACTCAAAATAGATGGGAAACAAGAGAATCTTCTTTTAGTTCTTTAGGATCTTCCCCATTCATAATGCGATCAAGATGTTCTAGCCCAACATTTTCTCTACCTAGATTATTGTTGATGCAAAATTGGAATTATTGAAAGAGCATCAACCACCTTGAAATTCATCCTTCGAGCATAGGCTTATTGAATAGGTAACACATAGATTGATGATCTATGAAAACTTCAAATGGTTTCATAAGAAGATAATGTCTGAATTTATATAGTGTGAACACTATATCTAGTGTTTCCTTTTCAGTTGTCATGTAATTCTTTTTTGCATCAGATAAGTTTCAACTTGTAAAATGTATGGGGTGGTCTAGTCCACCATCTCTTAGATGTGTAAGCACATCATCAACTAAATTAACAAAAGCATCAACATGCACATGAAAGGGATTATTCCAATTTAGAAATATTAGAATAGTCACAGTGACCAATCTCTACTTTAGTTTTATGAAATCTACTTGACACTCATAAGTCCAAACAAACTTTGTACCTTTATGCAACAAATACTCCAATGGGGAAGAAATAGATGCATGTACTTTGATGAACTTCTAGTAATAACCTATGTGGCCTAGAAAGGATCACACTTCCATTTTGCTAACTAGTGAGGGAATCTTAATAATGACTATAATTTTGTCTTGGTCCACCAAAATCCTTTCATTGCACACCACATGACCTACTAGGACACTAAAAGGTGTAAAAAATAAGCACTTTTTAAAATTTAGGGTAATGAATAGAGTTTGACAACATTATAGCATGAGGAATAGCTTGGACAAGTGATGTTTAAATAAAGAGAAGACTTATCAATCATCTAGATATACTTCAAGGAGGTTGTGAATGAAACTATTAAAGTCAGTCCTTACTGCTCTAGAAATAATTATAGGTGCATTCTTGAGGCCAAAAGGCATTACCTTATATGCAAAGGATCCCCATATATGGTAAAATTTATTTTAGCTCTACCTTCTTCTATGATGGATATTTGATGATACCTACTGAACCCATCTATGATAGAATAAACTTCATGATTACGATAGATTATAAAACTTCATTTATAAAGGGAATAAAAAATGGATAATTCACACATACATCATTCAAAATTTGATAGTCACCACATACTGTAATTTCCCATATTTTCTTAGGCTACACAACCATGGGACTAACCTAATATGCCTTCTCATGATAGATTATACCTATCATGTCTTCTTCTTAGGATAGATTATACCTATTTCCTAAAATCTATCTAGATGACCCTTCAATATCAACTTCATGTCTAGATTTAACTTATTCAACCTTTTCTTTATGGTTCATGCACACTCCTTAAGCTTGATATGCATTTCACCTAGGGAAGGATCTACTCCTCTAACTTCTAAAATTTTTGTGGTAAACACATCTTGATAATACCATAAGATTTAGATAGCTTCTAAAGCTTCATATTCAATCCAATAGTCACCCATATGTGCCAATTTAAGAATCTCCTCACTTCTGATGTTTTCCACATACTTTTTAATAGGTTGCTAATAAATCTTGCACTTTTCCTCAGTAATAGATTTTTGCATCATTCTTTGCCATTCCTACTCTAGAATCTATATGTTATGCATCTATTATTCTTTAGTGGTTCCTATTATTAGATCCTTTAATGGTTCTACTAACCATTTAGGTTTAAACTAATCAGTTAGATTGATATAACCATCAATATTTGAATCTTTAATTTCCTCCTCTTCATCCTTTATTTGGTGGCATGGTTTCATAAGAGATTGTTCTTCTATCTTGGTAGCTTTATCTCTTCATAGTGATGTATTAATATCATAGGCTGCATTAATTTACATATTAGACTCATTCATGGTGATTAAATCCTCTATGCACCCATGGCATAAGAAATGTTTAATTTTGAGCAATGCATTATGAACCATATGATTCTCATCTTCAAACACAAAAGTTTATATGAAGTCACTCTGCATCTGCACCCAATGCTTTGTTTATTTCCTACATTCTTGATGCATATACCGAGTTGATGGTAAAGGAAAAAGTGTGTAATGAAATATATGAACCTATTAATTAGGTGCCACATGTTATTCAATCCAAAACTTAACACATTTGTGGATATGAATTTCAAGACACTCAACTTCTTAAAATAAAGGCCAATTACTTCTAATTACTTGGTGTTGTTGAAATCTGCTAATCATAAATTTACATGCATCATCCCAATCAAGTTGATCATTTCTATGAATTTTCCACCATGTCACTATAACTCCCTTCAAAGCATAATTCAAGGAATTAACTTGATGAGTGTTCATAGGCATATTAATTTATAGATGCATAATGAATTGATGCATATCCTTAGTCTCAAAGTATGAAGGAAGTTATCTTTCAGTGGTAAAGACCATTTTCATAAGTCAGAGTTCATAATTTACATGATCCTAGTTGATTAGATGAATATCTAATTCTCCACTTATAGATGAAGCTATTTCCCAAGGCAAGATGCCTTGTCTGGTTAGCTCTATATAATCCTTCATATGATCATCTACTTGATCGATAAAATCAATTTTTGAGTAAGTGATTTAGTAGACATGGATGCATAATCTTCTATGATAAACTAAGGTGCCAATGGTTGAGTAATTATAGTTCTAGACTTCTGTTATTCAGATGTATTCAACTATTTATTGAGTAAAGAATACACTTGAGGTTTATAATTCCCATATAATAAATTTAACTTGATTGTATGTAGAGCTTTCGGGTTCTCCAAGTTTACCTTCATCTAGCTAGTTTTTTTTGTAACATAAAGAGACTCTGGTTCACCTAAAATTATGTAGGGTCTGTGCACCTTATTTAGAGGAATGATTACAATATTATCTCCTTGATGTGCCTCTAATTATTTTTTCATAGTATTGATAGTCATTTGACCATTGTATGCCCATTTCTTGCTAATCAGAATAGGATAATGAGTTTTTATTATTTTCATATTGATGACTTCAAAGTCGCATCACAGTATCAGTTCTATGACTTTGATCTCGACATATTTTAAATGGCTAATAAGTTCAACTCTTCCATAGTGTGATAAACTTAGAGTCACTAGGTTGTAACAAAGAACTGGCCATCCAATCACTTCCCATGTAGACCTAGGGTTTGTGTTAACCATGCTACCAAAATCAAAGACATAATTTAGAATTTCATATCCTAAAACTTCAATGTTGATTCACACATATACATCCCATGGATTCTTTGTTTTCACATTCTAGTAATTTATGTAGTAAATTTTTAATATTTTGAGAAATATCTTCATTATTTAGTGTACTTAGCAGCTTTAGTTAATCTATTAGCATTGTGACAACTCCATCTTATCACATAATGCACCTAATCTAACCATACATTTGGGAATCTATTAGTATAACATCTCCTCTAGTAGTGGATTAGTGTTGAATATTCTTTAACATTTAAGTAGGTTCATACATCATCGCCTTTTCTACAGTTAGGTCCATGTATTTATCCTATTTCACTTTCTAGATTCCCTAATTCTGAGGCATTTTTAGAGGAGGTAATCCTCTCTCTATGTGTTAAAATATTGTAATGGTGTTTAGAAATGCATCCTCCTTGGGCTACGCATTCACCATGTTAACATTTTTAACTTCCTTTTATTTTATTTTCTTTTCAAAATAGGACACTTTTCTATCTCATGCTACTTATATACCCTACAATATGCATAGTAAGACTTCCTTTGGGGATTCAAAGGATAATTGTGCTTCACATGGTTATACTCTCCACAAAAATAAAATTACAAAGGAACACCTTGATAATTATTTCCTTTGACACTTTGATAATCCCCTATGTATCCTCTTATGTTCGATTGATAACCTCCTCTAAAACCTCCCTATTATTGTACTATATTCTAATTCTAATGTTTATTGGTATTATCTCTAATCCCATATTATTGGTATGAAAATGGTGGAGTCTAACTAGTTCACTGTAACTACGTCAATGTTAGATTCCAAGGTGATTTGTATTGGTATTGCAGTGATGGTGGTGTCTAACCTAGTGAAGGAGGAGTCCATCCAACCAAACCTTGAGGTTGGTACTAAGACAAGCTAAAAATCCATTATGGACCTATTTGGTTTACATAACAATTATTGAACTTTTGGCTTGGAATCATCTATTTTTCCTAGGACACTTGTTGTGTAGCAATGATGAATACATTCTTTGTAATATCTTGTTTGAGATCCTACAAAGCCATACAATTCTTTTTATCACGATTGTGTGATTTTAAAAAATTGTAATATAAACTCTATGGGATTTTTACATACTATCATAGGAGATGGCATTGCGTTATTGTGTGCCCCACTATTCTATAGATTTCATAGAACTCTATTTTAATCTTAATATAATCATTCCTATGATGTACTTATTTCCCACACATTATGCACCATATACTTATCTTAGGATTATCTACTTCATGATACTAATCCATCCTCTTCATAAAATATTGTAATGTATTTTAAATCTTAGAACCTACTATAGGAGCTTCCCCATAATCTTCAATTTAATCCTCTTAGATAGTAGCAACTATAACATCTACCTTAGTAGCAAATTGAGTTTGCACTATAGCAAACCTGATCTTGGAGTGCAGTCCTTTGACAAACCATGAAACTTTATCTTTATATTATAGGGAAAACTCTACCTTATTCATAACATCTAATAACCCACAATCATAATCATAGATTTATTCTCCTAAATTCTACCTAATCTCCTTTAGGTCTTGAATAGTTCAACTTGTACATTTATTTATTTCAAATTCTGTGATAAGCCACTCCTTAACATGCTATATTTTTTCCCAAGTGAAATCTCTTCGGTATATAAGATCAAGTGATTTTCCATTTAATGCCTCGATTAGTTCTTAATTCTTTATATCCTCATTATTAATACCCTTAGCTTTACATTTCATATCATATGTTAGTAAATACTCCTCAAGGTCTATAAACCTATCATATGATGCCAGGTTTATAAATAATCCTAAAGTACCCATATTATAAACTAGTGTCAAGGGGATCTGATATGTAGCTATTATAGTGGGAGGTTGTATTTTATGAAATCCTATCTACACACTAAGAATATTTACCTATGTACTAGGAGATTTTGTCTACACACTCTATTTTTTTGTATTTTTTGCTTTTCTCTACTTAGTTTCAATGAACCTTATGGCCTTCAAAGCCTTATGAATTGAGGCTATTTAAATTTTAGTACCCCATAAATTTACTTTTTCTAAAAATGGACCTTCCCAACTACTGTCTACCTATCTTTCTGGTTGAAAACTTTAATTGGAATATATTAAATTGGGTTATGGGGACGTGTACTCTTCTAATGAATGATTATTTCTTATGACTTCTTTTTTCATACTTGAACCTATGATTACTCCAAGACTTTATCCTACTTATTTGTTTAATACTTCATGTCTTTATTTTAATAATACTTGTTCTTGTAGCTATACACTACATCTATCAACTAACTGATCTACGTCTACACTATTCTCATCTTCATCTTTAAACATCTCTTTTTCCTCTCATTCTTCATCAATTATTTATTTCTACCATCATTCACCTTCTTATTTCATCTCATCTTTATTCATGATTCATCTATTTATTATCATTCATCACTTCTTCTTACTCATTCTTTAACTTTTTAACTATTACTCTTAACTCTACTCACAACTACCTAGGTATTTTTTTGTTTACTCCATCTATTCTATTGTCACAACTCACACTCTAAATCCACACTCTTATTATGATTATTTTTCCCTCATGTATCCATTTTGGATTCAATTCCATGCCTTATCTACTCATCTAATCATCATTCACTATCATGTCACACACACCCCCATACACCCAAAGAAAATTTTCCATAGTGGTTGGAGTAGGCACCATGACCTTATACACAACCAACATATTTACTTGGATAGGGAGTCACTGCAAAAAATTTCCTCAAATTCTTGTAATGAACAAGTCATTCATAGCTTTGAAATATATGTACCATTATACTACAAACTTAGTTATATATATGTATAATGTAGTAGCAACCTAATGATATATTACTCTTGTCTAGTCGATTTCCAATCTTTGTAACTTGTCTATATTTTATTCAATATAGATTATAGTTTATTCCATCCTTGGTCTAAAGTAATAATATTCTAACTATGATAACTAGTTAGCTAGTAATTTAGGCAACTCACACCATAAGATTTTGTAAATTTATCCATAAACATGCTCTTAAATGATCTCCTAAACTATAAGACTAGTCCTTGATTATTCTTCTATGAAATTACATATCCTTTGGTCTAACCATATCTCAATATCTCTCTATTCTAGTAACCATATTAGCATAAGTTATTCTAAAAAGAGATTTCATGCTCACCACACCATTTTTAGCAGTGGTTATTGAAGCATTAAAACATGTTAATGATGATGATAATTTTGAGATACTTCATGTGCATAGAATAGTTTACCATGAAAAATAAGATATTGGATGACAAAAATGTAAGATGCATTGATTATTATGTATTATTGAGTAATTTAAGAACAACCAATATTATATAAAATGAAATAATGCATGCAAAATAGTTCAAATAGAAATTAACCAATATATTACACATGAAAGCACACATAAGGAACATAACACAAAATCATATAGATAACCAGAACCAAATAATATCTATTGATCTCTTCTAAAAGTGGAACCCCCTTCTTACAAATAAAATTATATATAGACATTTTCAATCTATGACTGGTCATCTTCTTCTCATACTTGGCACAAAAATTTGAGTCTCTTCATATTATATCTTATTACAACTCATGAAGATAAGACCAAATAGGATATACAATGACAAAATGAGTGCATAATGCACAAATATCAGATAAATATCTTACACAACTTTATTATACACATTATTGTACCAATAAGGATCAAAAAGTTTTTTATCATAGGTTGATTCATCATGAATGGGTGTTCTAAAAATAACATCAAGAATTAATTAAATTTTTTGGACATGGTACACACTTATTTGAAAAATCTCAAATTTGAAAAAACTTAGGTCTTTAATAGATAATGCCTCTTAGATGAACAATGATCAACTTTGTGGTGTAAAAACTTTTGGATGGGACTTTCTCAAGTATGGAATAGTTGACACTAGACGAGTAATGGATTGTGGTTCAATACTCAACTTTTTGAAAATTAGATTATCAAAGAAGGGACCAACAAAAACTATCTCATCCAATTTAAGTTCCTCAACTATGGGTTCAACAAATACTAGTGGTGGGCCTAGAATAGTAACTTTAACATGCCTAGTTATAATTTCATGACCTTGCTTAGGTAATAAGCTACTAGAATTGGAAGAAAAGAGAGGAGGGCCTATAATGATAATCCTTAGGCACTATGGATATCGGTTTCTAATGTATGCTAAAGGAGGAGCCTAAAATTGTAACCTTTAAGCATTGTAGAGCTTAGTTACCAATGGATGCCAAAGGAGGAGGATAGGGTCAACATATGATAATTGACATGGATTGGTTTTATAATTAAAAATTATCCCCAAATAGGGTGATATTAGTCTAGAAGAGATGCCCTCATAAAGGGCAGTATTATTCTAGAAAAGATGCCCCTAAAAAAGGTGATATTGGTCTAGTGAAATGGAATATGGTACAATAATTTAAGATGAACCCCTAATTCAACATTAAAATGGTCTAGTAATAGGCATGTGGATCCAAGATGAACCATGGTTTGGCTTCATTCAGCTTGTGATTAGTATGCAGGTTATAAAAATAATCCTAATTAAAAATGGAATGGTACGACATACAATTCAAAATGAACCTAATCAAAATATAATGGTTTGACATGTGATTTAAAATAAACCTAACTTGGATTGACTTGGATTATAACAAGTATGTGGGTTCAAAAAAATAACCTTGATTAGACATGAGCTGGCTCACATAAGGTACACGAGCTCAAAAATGAACCCTAATGTAAGCAATTGATCCCAAACCAAATTTGGGTCCAATGGACTTGATCTGAATGATTTTTAATTGGACATGATAACAATATTATGTAAACAACATAATGATATCATTAGTCAACATAACACTGATATGACGTAAATATTGATTGAAAACTGGGTAGAGTAATGCCTCATCTTAGGAGTGTGCAATGGATTACATGTTTGAACTTGATATTATGGTTTTGACTTAGTTTAAATTAAAAAATGATTTTGGACTTGAGTATGAACTAGATGACATTTAAACACAAGTGAGAAATAAAATAATCTAAATAAAAAAGTAAATTATTTAATCCCAAGTGAAGGAAAGATTCAAGATGTTTACAAAATATATTTATAATCAATAAGAAAAACAAATAAGAAACATCCAAATATGTGTTCCTATGTTAAAACTGACAAGGTTACTTTGTACCAATGTATTTTGTCAATATACTACTTATTAAGGGGAATTAATTTGTTAATCCAAAAATTAAAGGTGCATGAAAAATAGGGTTCTTTATATCCCTTCTTCTCTCAAGAAATCATGGCATGGAACTCAAGCTACTGACCTTGCACCAATGGTATTCCATGACAAGTAGGGTTTGTCTAAAAACTATAAGTTTTGATCTTTCTAGATGGTTCCATATGTGTGGTTAACACTAGGGAAAAAAACATCATTTGAATCCAAGATAATCAACTTGTTGTAAAAATGCCTTATCCTTTTTACAACCACTACATCCATCAAATTATTTAGTGTAGTGAAATGTCTAGATTAGGTTATTATTCTAAGATAGTTATCACTAATGAAGTTAGGTTAACTACTCAAACTAGCATCCCAATGATTTAAACTCAATTAGTATACCCCACCATGGATTGGGGTTGAAATGATGTGGGGAGACGAAATCCCATGTCAACAGTTCTATAAATATCTTATAGTGAGGCTATGAAATTACACCCACAAGCTAAGTGAAATAAAATAGAAATAGGACTTTAAAGGTCATGTAGGATCACCCAAATTGCTTGGAGATTTGGGAGTGGCTTTGTGACATTTTTTCTCTGCTTGGAATAAGTGATAAATCATTGAATAAAATGCTTTTGGTCACCCAAGTTCCCTAAAGGGGACATGGGAGAGCATACTCGCTAAGTCTAATTTGTAAAAAACACACAATAAATAAAAATGATAAAAAAGAAATCTCTTTAGAGAACTTAGTCTAGGATTTGTGTTCATTTTTAAATAGCTAAGTGAAATGAGAAGTTAAATTTATCCCCTTGTATTTTTTAAAAATAACCACTCTTTATCAAGTGAAACTTGCAAGAAATAGGTTACGAGTTTCAACCATGGTCTTTAGCAAGTGAAACCTATGACAAATAAGTTAGATTGACAAACAAATTACGTGATTGTATATTCTATTTTATGAAAAATAAATGCAATTTGAAGAGAAAATAACCACATAATTTGAAATTCATGACTAAATATGTGGTTTAAAAAAAATCATCAAAAATAGAGTCTGGATGACCCAAAACAAGTCTCCAAAATTTGGTCACTTTAGAACCTAATGTATTCACTAATATGTAGGGTAAATTCACCATTTAGTAGGGTGACTTCACCATTTTTATTATGACCTCGCCATTTTTGTTGTGACTTCATCATTT
>JARHVA010001909.1:2082500-2180000 GCA_037957365.1 Torreya grandis
AAATAAGAAAAAAAATATCAAGACACCACATAACATTAAAAATATTAGTTTCATCTTGAATGAGATTGAGAAAAGGATCATCCAAAAAGTGCGCATTTATAATTTGTAAGGGATGATCAATAGGAAAGGATATGCTATAGACAAGGCCTTGAGATTGGGCATTGGAAAATAGATAGTTGAAACTTTCTAAAATAAGAATGTAAAGAGCTGGACCTATCAGGCCACCCTATCTAATGGATCTAAAAAGAAAAAACTGATCTAATCTAACTCCATTAATAGAAAAAAATGTAGAGGGGTCATAAAAAACATAAGAATTGACTACAAGAAGGTTGGACTAAATCCTAGAGCTTGTAACATAAACAAAATGAATGAGTGTTCTATACAATCATTATTTTTCAAAGTCAATTTTGATAAACATGGCCTTATAATTAGATCGGTGATCCCATTCCATGTCTTTGCACACAACAATAAAATTATCCAAGATATATCTTCCTTGGATGAACCTTGTTTGCTCAGGTTAAATAACTAAAAATAGAAGGTGGCAAAACCAAAGTTCTAAATCTTTGGCAATAATAGTTTAGGATAAATTAAATAGAGTGACAAGTCTCCAATTTCATAGTTGTTTAGGCTCACAATATTTTAGGATGATTTTGATGTGCCATAAAATTGTTAATACTTGGGCCCAAAGACTGTCTGTGGAAGGGTTCAAGATACACTTGAAAAATATTAGGCTTGATAGTGTCCCATTTTTAAAAAATTCATAGGGAAATCCATCAAAACTATGAGATTTATCATTATCCATTTGCATAAATTCCACATATAAATCCTCAACATATATTTGTTTATCACAACCAATTCTTTGAGTAAGAGTGACTTTGATTAGAATAATTGTACGACATTGGTCAAGAGCTTTCTCTCAATCCAAGTAAGGTTGTTGAGCTATGAAAAATTGTTGGTAGTGTTTAGCAAAGGCTATAACCATATCGAGCATTTAATGAGGAATTGACCATCCTCATAGATGGATTTGATCTGTTAGGAGGGAGTTTTGGCTTTGAGCATTTGAAAAACTTATTTACAAACTCTATCACCCACTTTCAGCCAGTGAAAACACATTCGAATTTGAACTCCTTGAATATTATACATGTCTGTAAGTTATCTATTTTACCTCAATTCAACCACATTTAATTGGAAATTTTACTGAAGGGGTTTTTCTTAAGTGTCACCACTACATGGCTCAACTCTGAGGAGATGGTAGAGTAAGAGCATCTCTGTATCTTGGCCAACTAATGGCCATAGATCAAAAGAAACATAGTTGTATAATTGTACACATTGGACCAACATTAAATCCATATTGGCTATTAAGTAGGTTGGGTGACCAAGTTGTAGACCCATTTGATGTGCGCCATGGTGAAACCATGGTCTAGCAGGTTTTTATTTAATTTTTTTTAAATTTTGGACTTTTTGAACTTCCAAAGAATGTGGAAGTGGATAAGCGAGTGGTAAAAAAGGACATATTATAAAAATACTTCTACTAATAGGGAAAAGGTATTTTCAAAGAAGAAGTACGACTAAGTGAAGAGCATAACCCAATCAAGTCATTTTAGCACATGATTAGACCTACTTTTAATGTTTGTTCAAGTGTACCAAAAATCAAATGTGTTATGATGATAGGTGTTGGGTTCATAAAAATCATAAAACTCAAATTTATTTCACATGAAAAGCCACTCCTCTATTTCAATGATGGTCCATCTCATTGCTAAAATGTCAATATTGTAAGTATGTTATTTCACCATATTGAAGTCATCGCATATTGCCTAGTTGGTATTAGGTAATAAGTTATAAATCCATCATTAAAGATCTATATTTTCATGTGTATCATTTGAGGCATAAACATTAATGATGCCAAAAGAGTTATTCTCAATACTGAAAAGGGCCCAAATGACATGATGTGAAAGATCACATCCAAAATCAATAAAATGTGGCCACCATTTTGTATAAATAAATGGCATGGGACTACCATGACAATGGTTATGATTTATTGTGAACATTAATTTATTAGGCCATATTAATTTGTTGAAAACATATAAAAGGAAACTTGTCACCTTAATTTATTGTAAATAGAGAAATTCCACATTTGTAATATTTTCTTGGAATCTCTCATCACGTACTTATGAGCTGAGTCTGTAAGACCCTAAATATTTCATGAGTAAAAATTCATATATTTTGGGTGTTGAGAGACATATATTTTAAATTTAACCTTTAAGAGATTTATATCTATTCTTCAAGAATTGCTCATGGTTGGAAAGCAAAAATTCCTAACACTAAGCAACCAGTGGGTTGCCCATTTATCTCATACTTTGCATCCTCCATATATTCTCAATGAGAGAGACTATGAGAGTGACTTATAGATTCCTAAGAGGGACTATACAAGTACTTTCTTTCACTTGAGTGGGGGAAAAGATGTGGCAGGAGAGCAATATTATCAATTTAAAATTCTAAAGAAACTTGAAAAATAGATAGAACATTCATGGCTATGAGAGTACTATAAAAATGGGGTTTTTTCATTTCCACCTAAGAATGGGGTACTCCTTATCCACTTTAATTTTAGTTGGCAACTCCCTTTTAGGTTGAACCATATACATAGGTTCCTATGACACACAATTGGAATATGATTTGTTACTTCTCATATGAGTTTGATAAGCATGCCCCTTGTTATGGTTTTTTTTTGTTCCCTAATAGTTTTCCACTCATCCTTTTAAGTACTCTTGGGTTTATCATAAGTGGGATTGGGAGTTATATTATTGTGAGGTAAATATAGTAGATAATACTTGATCTTATGATCCATGGCTTGATATGGAAACAAGTGTTGGACAAGTTGATATTATGACCCATTGTGAGTGTCAAGACTCACCAACTTGAATCTCAATAAAATATTTGAGATCCTTCAATAAATCTACCTCAATAATCTCAATAGAATCTTGTAAGCTCATGGCAGATAACATGACCAATGAAAGCCATGATTTGGTTAATGAAATTCCAATAAGGAAGAGTTAACCTAGGGAACTCCACATAGATAGAGGCTTTTAGAGAAACATGCTCTGAAACAACAAAATCTTGGGTCCAAGGGGAAAACACCAAAAAAGAGTTATGAATGTACCAGGTGGTTGACTTGTTCAATATCAAATCCACATGGGTAGGGTATGTGGCTTTCCCATATCTAAAAAACTACAACTCATTGAGAGGGAAGAATCATTTATTTAGTATTTAGATTATGAATATAATGTCATGAATTTAATCTTGATAGATGTTTATCTTTTAGGTGGCTATCATATAAAGGGATATGAGAGACTAGGGATTTTAGCATCCATTACAATCTAAAGACATGGCTTTTATGGTCCACATAATTTTTAAGATGATCATTTATAGGGCCTTTCTAAGTTGATGAAATATTAAGGATTGCCATTGGCCCTTTTCTAAATATTTATACTATTTTATAGGCGACTATAACATTATCTGCAAAATTTTTAAGATTATTATTTATACTCCATGTATTTGTAAACTAGGTGGATATTCCATACTAAACTTCACCAAAATGAATTTCATTACTCCTACTTCAAATTAATAATTGTAAGATGATTATTTTACGTTGTTTTCAATGCTACAATGCTTGAATCTATGAAGGTAAGTTAATGTAGGTGGTTGTGTCCTAAAATTTTGTGTCTTTAAATATGGAAGACACTATCTATCTTGTAAAATAGCACAATGACTCTATTTTAATATGGTTTTAGTTTTTTATTTTTTTATTAAAGCTTTTGAAGTTAAACTCTTAATTTTTTCTCAGCTAAACCAATGCCATTCACTTTTTGTAAAATTAATATTTTAATATAATTTAATATTAATAAATGACTTGTAAAAAAATTCAATAAAAAAATATCTATAAAATTGTTATTTTTATTTATAATCCATCCTCTTTCTTTCAATTTATTTTTTATTGTTTAATCCAACTAGATATATTCTACACTTTTGTATCTTTAAATATGGAAAATGATAACTTTTTTACAAAATATATTTTTTAAAACTTATACTTTTTTTTATAACATATCTAAAATTAATATAAATTATTTTATATAGCTCATAACATGTTTAGAATCATTCCAAATATATTCATAAATTGTATGTAATGATTTCTATTAAATTTAGATAGACTTTGAGAAATCTTATATATTTTGAAGTGTTAATTTTCTAAATATCCCATTCATTGGTCACTAATTCAACCTAATACATATCTTAAGTATAATCTCATTCCTTATCATTCATGTTTCTCCCTACCCATTTGTTGTTTGTGAACCACGCATAAAGCATTGTCAAGTTTAGCAGGTCAAAGTTGAACCTACTCACTATTTATGCCACCAAATGCAAATGTGGTAAACATTCAGTTTGTTGAGTGTTGACCCCATTGAATGAACCAACTTTATAAATTTAATCCTATTTGTTTAGATTAAAAGTAAATAAAAAATCAATTAAATTTTGTTGGGTGTGCAGATGCTACAAATTAACAACATAATGACTAAAACAAATTTTTGAAATCAAGAGGTAGTGCTAGATTTGATGAAGTACAACATTGGGAAATTACTGGTCTTTAAAGGAGAGGTTATTTTACTCATGACCTTTGCTAATTTTTGGATTGAACTTACTATCGGAGTGGCTAATGATAATTTTTAGACCATGGTGTCCGATCAAAATGAAGCAAACAAGTGGGTGAATCAAAATATTAACCCTTATTATCCTACCACTAATATAAAATATATTGTTGTTGGGAAAGATGGATAAAGATGGTACACTTATTAGTTTGATGCCATAGTGGACACTATTTATTCTTCTATGGAAGCAATGCAATATCAAAACATACACATTGTAGTTATTGAAAGTAGATGACCCTCTTATGGTACTGGACAAAAAGTTTACATTGCTACCATGGACAATGCCCAATCATACAATAATAATCTCACTACGCATGTGTTGTCGAATGTGGGGATGCCCAAAAGCCTAGGGAGGAGAATCACAACATACATCTTTGCTCTTTACAATAATAACTTGAAGGGAAAGACTTAGGACTATGACAAAGAGATAAAATATAGATTTTTCTCCTTAGTTGACATGTCCAATTGTTGAGACATTAAAGCATATTTGTTGCAAAATAAGACTTTGTTACTTACTAAAAATAAAAGTTATAAGCACATATAAATAAATAGGGGAATACACTCTTTATAATCTTGAATATGTCTAATTATTGTATTTGATACAGACACACACATACACACAAGGAGGGGGGTATTCTCTATTATTAAAGATGGCTTCTTTATGAGAAAAATTTAATGTACATAATATTAATATTTGGTAAGCAATGAATATTCCTTAGTATTTGGTAACCTTTATATATCACTCAACAGTAAGAGATGTTAAAATATTTCAAAGGAATGATAAGTTTAAATCAATAATAATTAATTTGAATATATTTTTGTTAAAACTATATTTTAATCCTTTAGAATACTATATAATTTTTATATAAAATCTTACAAATTAAATATTTCTTTGCTTAAATTGTATTTTTTATCTTTTAAAATTTTATATAATTTTTATATAAAATCTTATTACCACTGGTAGAGATGAATTTCTTATTGTATCTAATCAAAAGCTTTGAAATAACAATTATTATATGCATTCCAAAATTTAAAATAAAATATTACGAAATATTCCACTACATATTCTCATGAAATATTTTTTTTATATCAATATTATAGTTAAAAATTTATTTCAAAAAATAACACTTAAAATACAACATAATAGATAACATAATAATTAGCAAGAAATGCGTTAAAATTAATGACTAAAATAAATATATTAAAATTCTAAATGGAATTTGGGCTTTCTTTGCCCCCACACACCATCGTTAAACTACCCCCAAGAAACTGTTGGCTCTTTAAACGACGGAGGATGCCTGTAACAAACATTGCCTTAATCACCTCTCCAAGTATCTCATACAAAAATTCCAGATCCGACCATATAGATATAACAAATCCTATTTTAGCATGTCTCAGTTTGTTTAAAGGGCAGGTTCGTATTGAATTCTTTGTAGCTCAAAAAACAAGGTTTATATTTGCACATGACTCACTCATTACTTGCCTTACTCTCTTGAGGTATGGTGTTATTCTAGCAACTGCAAGCACAAAAGGAATTTTGCGTCGCATCTTCAACACTTTAGATGGGACCTGTTTGCAAGAGGTATGGGTTTTCTTAAAGATTCATTATCAACAATGTCCTTGGATGGCAATTATAGAGCTGGAAAATTTTAATGATATTGATTGTGGTTTCTTTGCTATCCAATAATGTATAATACTCTTTTGGATACATCTGCAATAATATATAATAATATATGGTATTAAAGACAAGGTTTTGATAGTACATAACATTAAGAAATGAGCTATTAGAAAAAATTATGTAATATATTTTCAATCAACACTTTTGGGCACACTCTGTAATCAAGATAGGATGATGAATCATGAAATGTGATCAGAAATGTTGATTACAAATTTACTAAGTTTTTTTTTCTAAAAGTTCATTTCTTAATACATGGTACTGTTTTTTAACTACCCGCCTCCAAGTCTAACTTCATCACCCTTCATGAGGATGAAAATTTATTGAGTTGCAGAACAGTGAAAAAGTATACACTTAGATATCTTAAATTGCCTGAAATTAAATAGCAGGTATGTTCACGTTGAATGGTGTTGAGTGCACATGGCTTAACACTCACTAATGATCAAGAGTGTTAATAGCCCAAGTGCATCAACTGTTTAAGATTTATCATTTATATATGGTACTTGTTCATGTATAATCTCGGTGTTATACAATCAAATCATTATTTATCGTGATGGGTTATGAAATTGGACCCAAATATCATTATCAAACAACATCATTAGTCCATTTATATGCCAAACAGTGAATGTTGGACTAGCACACATACATTTCTAGTTCTACCATAGGAAATATAATATTTATTACAAACAGCTATGTACTTCCAAAATCTCAGATATATAAATATATTGTATCTATTGGCAGGTTCACAGAGAAGCTAAAAGAGCTGAGATATATAACATTGCTAAATCAGAGATTTCTCAGTTGCTTGTAGTGTGGTGACAAGGGCACCATCCATATATTTGGTGTCAATGAAAAAGTGGCAATATAAGAACAGATGGCCAAAAAAGATTAAAACCATCTCAAAGGAAATGCATGGAGACATTGGAATCTTGGTTCTAGTTCAACAAGTCTTGTTCCCATAGAAGCAAACACACGCTTTTCATTTCCCTGTATGAAAGGTGAGTACCCAATCTTGAAGGTACAAGAGGTAGTTCTTAAAGGTCATATCCATTACCAACCCAGATACCAATTTTGTGTATGAGACTTCTTTTGGAAGCACACAAGAAGCAATCACAGATGATGGAATCGATTTGGCTTGGTTCGGTGCCTCATAGTCTAGGGGTTGGTGCTCTTGTAGGTTGGTGCTCACGAATTGGCCAACTTGGTGTTTGACGAAGGGGATCAATGTCTCCAATGGGTGGATGCTGAAAAATTGACTGAGTTGGTGCTTGGTTTGGGGATTGGTGTCTCCAGTAGGTTGGTGCCTGGAAACATTATAAAAGAGTTATATATATAAAAAGAATATGTTTCTATGGTTTTCTCTCGAAAGGGTTTCCACGCAAATCTCTATCTATTTGCATTGTATGGTTTTGAATATAAAAAGAATATATTAATTGCAGAGTAATTTGAGGTTTTGGATTTAAGATTAATAATCGAAAGCAAAAATAAAAATATCTTATACTGATTCACCCCCCTCTCAATATAAGCTTGTGCTTAACAGTTGGTATCAGAGCATTGTCCCCAATCTTTTAGCTATTTGCACTTGTCCCCTGATCAAGACCCCAAACCCATCGAGTATTAGATTTTTCATTTAAATCAAATTTTAATAACTGAGGCTAGGAGTAACTTTGCCTAAAATCTAAGTACGATTTCAAGAATTAAATGTAGATGTAGATGTTTATATTTGCTCATATTCAATATGGTAGATAGTGTTTTGAGGTAGCTTAGAATATTTTTCAATTAGAAGAAGAGACATTAATGTAATGATAAAACCAAGAAGGTGATAACTCTTGAGGATGGACTAGTATCTTGAAACTATGTAATTTGATAAAGATCAGAATTTGTAGGCTGCATTTTTGCTCTAGAGATGGCTTTAACATGTTAGTGTTCCAGATCTCTCATCCTATGTTGTTTGCTATGCTGGTCGAATTTACTATGTGATTTTGTGATCTGTGATTTGAAGGGATGTGTCTTTTCATATCTTTCAACAATGATATTGTATCATTTCTTTCTAAATCTCTAACCCCTGTTCAATATCACCCATTTAACTTTAAAATTATTGTAATCCATAAACCATAATATTTTAGCTCTTTCGGAAAAAGAGTACATGCTTCTACATTTTTATTTCTATTATTCTTTCATGGATGTCTATAATTGTTAGGCTATTTTTTTGGCACACATTTAGAGTATGTTAATGAAGGATAATGTCTTAGATTGGAGCAGGTCTAGTATTTATTGAAAGTGTCAATGCTTTGTCAGTACATCTTACAATGTACATTGATTAAAAAATGAAAAATTTAGTGGCTATATGATTGTATTTACATTTTTTCTCTATAAAATATAATTTAGTTAGGTGGACCATATTAATGCAAAAATTGTTTTTATCATAATAAATTTGATGGCTGTATGATCGTATTTTAATTTTTTTAATAAAATATAATTTAATTAAGTCGACCATGTTAATGTAGGGTGAATTATTTTACAAACCTTAAAAAAATTAATTATATGTAATTTGTAATATTTCTTTCTTTTACTATAAACTATATTAAATTTGAAAGGTAATATTGAAATAATAAATTTAAAAATAAACATCATATTAAATTAAAGAGCACAATTAAATGTTGCAATTGATTCTGAATACTTTCTATTAAATGGAGGATGACACTTCTATTGAACCATTCAATTCTAGAAAACAACTTTACTTTTCAATAGTAATATATTATTTTATTCTTCAATTCAAGAAAAAATTAATTACGTGCTTTTACAATTCATGTTACAAAGCTTCCACATATCTTATGATATCAAATTGACTATTAGATTAACACTATACATGTAGCATTTCATAATTTTATAAAACACCCTAAATCATATTAATTTAGTATTTCAATTATACTGCAAACTTATAAAATTGCTTCTCAACTAAAATGATAAAGATTACACAACCCTTATTTAATTTATAAATTTGTAAATATAATTGAAATTCTGAAAAACTCTTCAATCCTACTATTTATTTATTTGTATCAACCACTCTCCCATCCCCAGATTAATATATTGCATGCAACCCACCCATCACCCAACCTAAATAAATAAATTCATAAATTCCAATTTAATGTGATTCTTTTCAATTTAATTTCCAAAGTGAGTACTGAATTGTTAAATTGTATATTCATATTTATGTCATGATATTCAAGTTGAGGCTCTGACCAAAGTGTTAAATTTGAGGACCATATAACCCTATTTACATTCTTACCCTTAATATACATCCAATTCTTTTACCTTTTCCCTGTGAAATTTTGTTGCTTATTCTTTTGCTTAAAAAATATAGTTTTCAATACTATAAAAGCTCCCCCTTAAGTAAATTTTAAAATCCAGGTATAACGTATAAACAACTAAATGTTGTTGATATTGTCTTTATATATGTAAATTTCATTTTCTTAGAGAAAAACATTGTATATAAAATAATTTTATTGAATTATTTTTACAAACATGTTGCTTACATTTATTTATGAGTTTGAGATGAAATTCTGTTTAATATGTAATTAGATGTGATGTCATTGAAATTTATGTGTATATATGTACGTTTCTTCAAGTTCATCATTTAAAATATTTTATTATTACATGATATGATCATTGAATATTTCAGTTTGAAATTTTTTATTATTTTTATGTTATGTATAGTTTTATCCTTTCTTATTAATTCATCATTTTTCAAGTTCATCATGTAATAGAATCTTTCCTCTTGACACCACCCAATATCACATCATGTAATAAAACACCCTACTTTATTTTACACTATCACATCCACAAAAAATATCAAAATATTACTGTTTAATACTTCATACCCAAATAATTAGAAAGAACCATTTGTCATAAATTACAAATATACTTGGAACCCATGCTTATATAGATTATCCCAAGTGAGACACCGGTTTTGAGCAACTAACCACATGAAGAAAGTGCATTTGGGCCATTATAACTTGTGCCAAACATGCTTCCACCAAGGGACCTCATTATTACCAAATAACTGCCTACCCAACTGCTTATATCCAATAGACACAAAGTACTTCCTAGACAAATCAGATCCATCCCAAGCCAAGACATCAAGTCCCCTCAAAGAGTTACAAGCACGAGAAGCCAGAAGCTAAGCAAGCCCATGCCTATATTCCTCAGACCCTCTAGGTGTCCACTCAGAAGGAAGCTTCCAACAAAATCTTATAGCCAATCCACAGTGTTGCGCACACTTATAATGCTCAATAGTATCCTATCCAGCCATAGTAAAAACATCAAAAAATGACTGGAGGTGAGGGAGAGATGAGAGAATAGGTGGGTGACCATCCCAAGAATCTAACCAAAAAAGACCCTATGACCCCAAATGACAAATGCAAAAAAGTGCACACTTAATCAACTGAGCCCCAACTTTCAAAGTATTCCAAATCATAGAACCACTCCCTTCCAAAGGATAGTGAGGAACCTCAAAATATGCAACACCCCTAAGATATTTATGGTTGAGAATATAGGCCCATAACTAATGTTGATTAGAGCACCAATCCCTGTACAGCTTAACAGTAAGAACCTACCCATTCAGAATAGCAAAGAGTAAACCAAGACCACCCTCCTACTGTGGTCTGCACACAGAATCCCACTTAACAAGGCTCCACTTAGTAGACAACAAGTTACCACTCTAAAGAAATTGACATGAGAGGGTATCAAATTACCTAAGGAAATACATAGGGGTCACTTGAATAAAGCATCTATAGATAGGAAGGGCCTAGATAACAGACTTGAGAAGAGTCACTCTAGCAGCTGTAGACAACCACTGATGAGTCCAATGAGTTACCTTCCACCTCAACTTATCAAGCAACATCTTCCATGAGGACCTAGGCTGACATCCAACAACAAGAGAAATACCCAAATAGACAAAGGGAAGAGACCCGATTTGAAACCATAAAATAGTAGCAATCCACCTTTGGATAGTATAAGGTGTATTAAAAAAGAAAATAGAAGACTTTTGTTCATTGAATTTTTGACCCAAAGCAACAAGGTAGATATCCAAAGCTTGCCTAAAGGATTCCACTTCTCAAATATGAGCCAACCCCATAAGAGAAGTATCATCCACAAACTAGAGATGAGAAATCATTGGTAGACCCAAGCCCCACTGCCAACCATGAATCAGGTCTTGAGAAACCCAAAATTCAAGAAACTGACTCAGCCCTTTTGCCATAATAATAAATAGATAAGGAGAGAGTAAATCCCCCTGATGAAGGCCCCTAGTAGCACCAAAGAGATCTGAAGGTTCACCATTCACAATAACTAAAAAAGAGGAGGAAGTCACACAACTCAAAGCCCAACTTACCCAATCCGAAGAAAAACCAAAGGTTGGCATAATCTTCTAAAAAAAAGTCCATTTAACTCTGTCATAAGCTTTGGCCATATCCAACTTGATAAACATAGACCGCTTTGAAGAGGTCACCATGGAATGTATAACCTTAGAGGCTACCACCACCCCATCCAAAATTTGCCATCCCACCACAAAGCCTCCTTGCTCTTCAGAAATGATAATGGGCAGGCAAGGTTTAAGCCTCTCAACAATCAATTTCTTAATTATCTTATACAACACATTATACAGTTCAATAGGTCTAAAGAATTCAAGCCTATTAACACCTTATTTTTAGGGATGAGAACCAAAAAGGTAGCATTCAGGGCTTGGAGCATCTGCTTACTATGAAGAGACTCTCATACAACCTCTAATAAATCCAGCTTCACAATATCCCAAAACTCCTTGAAAAATTCAATTGGGAAACCATCAGGGCCAGAAGCTTTCTCCTTATTCATCCCAAAAACAACCTCCTCCACTTCAAACAAGGAAATCAGATGAGTAAGAGAAGCATTCAAATCATTAGAAATCAAAGAAGGAATGCAAGTAAGGACCATATTCTATGTGTGTTTTATGTCATAACTATGAGGGGAGTGTCTCTCATCTCTTCTTCCAATCTTCTTATGCTAGGGAGATTTGACATTTTTGGTGGAGGGTGTGGAATAAGCCTTGTTGGCATGTTTCCTCACTGCCTAATTTTGTGGATCGGTGGGGCAGGGCTCTGGTTTCTACTTCCTTTCTTTAGGTAGCTTGGGCTATTGGCCCATCCTTTATTATTTGGAACCTTTGGTTGGAAAGAAATTGATGGATTTTTTAGGAGGAGATGGTGGTAGCCCCTCGTTTGTGGTGGAAAATTTTGCATTCTTTGGGAGAAATTATTGCAACTAAGTGTGATCTTACTGCATCAGTGGATCCTTCTGATGTTGAATGTTGTAATCATCTTCATCTTCCACCTCAGAAACGTCAGCTCATGTGCAATAGATGTAGACATCCTACCTTGAAGGTGAATAGGGAGGGGAGATAGTCTCCTCCTCCTCCTCAGGGTGTCTTAAAAATCAACACGAATGGCTCTTCTCGAGGTAACCCTGGTCATGCTGGGATTGATGGTGTTGGTCGGGATAGCTCTAGTGATGTTTAGTTTATCTTTTCTATTTATAAGGGTCTTCATACTAATAATCTAATGGAGGCTTAGGCTATTCTAAAGGCTATGGAGCATGGAAGTCAATTGGGCTGGCGAAGGATCATATGTGAGTCTAATTCCCAGGTTGTGGTGAATTTGTTGAATAGGCAGCATTTAGATGATGTCAACTAACATTTGGCTTTAATTGTTGCTCAGATTCTTAACCTTTGTGCTTCTTTGGAGTTTGTTACTTTTACTCATATTCCTAGAGAGTAGAATGGTGTTGTTGATTGTTTTGCTAAATGGGCTTCTGAGCATATTCATGATTGGAATTTGATGGACCAAAGTCATTTACCCCCAGATCTGTCTCAACAGTTGGATCACTTGGTAGAACTTGATAGGGCCATGTAATTTCCTTACTTTGTACTTCTTGATTTAATAAATTTTAACCACTCCTTTATGTTAAATTTCAAATGTACTTGCCACTCTTTCATTTTACAAATCCTCATTTGACTAAAGCAAAAAATTACATCCCTCCCATATATATAATAATATCATTCATAATATTATATATTATATTTTTATTTAATATTATTTTTATACAATACTTTTATATATATATATATATATATATATATATATATATATATATAATATTACATATATATTTATGTGTGTTTTTTAATACATAAATATAGTAGTATATATTATACAGTAATATATATAATTTTTTAATATAAATTATATATATAAATATAATAGTAAATATTTTAAAGGTGTAATTTTATGTTTGAAGGGATGTAATTTTATGTTTTGGTAAAAGTAGGTTTTGTAAAAGGAAATAATGTAAAACAATAGTTATACCTTCTAAATTTATATGTGATTTATATTTTTAGTAGATGAGACATTAGATAATGAGGCTGAATCTTCTTTCATACAACATGACAATACATTATGCAAGGAGGAAACACTTTATTTCACAGTGAACAAGTTTAAAAAGTGGTCTCATTGGAGGAGGCTCCTAACTTTTCTTAAGGAGTAGTGCAGAGTGAATTTAGGAGTATATTTAGCAAAATTGATTCTATAGAATAAAAATTATGTGTATGCTTCTATTTTATAAGAGATAATATTTAAAATTATTATATTTTTATTTATAATTAAAGTTTACATAAATTTTGTCTTCTCATATATTTATAATTAGTAGAATATCTTCCTACAGAGTAAAAGTATATATGGGAAATTCCAGCGTCCCCATTTTTTCCATCTTTTCAAACTTCCCCCTAAAAAATAATCAATTCCTCACTTTTAAGAAAAGTTTCTAAAATTTCCTTTTATTATACCTTCCATTTTTCACGGGTCACCCACTCATTAAAAATAAGAGCAACAGTACTCTCCATAAAAGCCCTACTTTAACATCCTCAAATGATCGGTATAAAAAAGGAATGCGCATTAAGAAAAACACCAAATTGCTTATCCAAGGCTTCCACTTTGCGTGCACATAAATATACTTCTAGAGGCATGCACGTTATAATCAGGCCATTCCAGCCATTTTGTTCATAACATGTTCCTCTTATTTGTTAGAGCATATCAGATTTTAATGGTGCGATTGATAAGACAAAGCAACATATTCGCACCTGTAATTTCCTTCGGACATTTATATATTTTTGGTACACATAGAATCATAATACCAATATTGCACTCGCAATCACCCTAATATCTGCCGTATGCTAATCACATACGAATTTCTCATGCCTCGTTTAGCTAAATAATGAGTATATAAATTTTAGTCACTGTGTTCATCATCTCGGCAGGGTACCGTTGCCTCATGAGAAGGAATTGTTGCGTTCACATAAACTCATTTCTATATAATAAAATCTAGTTGTCGAATCCAAACACACGAGCAATAGTGCACATATTAGGTGATTTGAAACCATTTTAGGCTCGTAATGGAGCTTCACTTAAAGATTAACAGCATTTTTAATGCTAAATATGGTTTAGACGAAAATAATACTATCTACAAAGAATAAATTATAATTAGTAGTTGCCCCTTGATGTAAGTTACATGGGAAGGAATTTATATATAATTTTTCTGATTTTTTGAGATAAGTTTTTTCTTTTTATTTGTGGAAAATATTTTCTTTTTTAAGTGTATAATGTGAGCATGTTTTATTGTAAGATAATTAAATTTATCAATTCTTTTTGCATTTCAAAATGATCGTCAATCAATTACCTTTTCTTTCAGCGAACGATCCTTCTACCACGACATTCATATTGTATCATGAGTGATCCCCTCTTATGTATCCATGTGGCATGCACTTTGCAAAAGCATCGGTACTCAATTCAACCATAATAAAATTATCAACAAGATCAACTCCATAACTTCAATGTATTTCCTCCATATCAACGTCATTACATTGTTGTTTTGATCTAGAAATCATAGGTCGATTCTTTCAGTAATCAAATAGAAAACAATCAATAAAAGATGTCGCTACCCTGTAAACTACGAACCCCTTTCTGATAGGTACATGGTATATAAATCCAATAGTTGCCTTAAATTCAGGGCATGTGACGATATGTGTCTTTTGGTATACTATATCATATGAAATACCCTGCCATTACCTATTGTCTATTGAAAGGACAACCACTGAGAGGGTGGAGGGAAGCGGGGTGAATCAGTATTCAAACTTTACATTCAATTCCACTTATCATTTATTAACCATTCAAACCAATATAGTGATTAAACAATGCATTTAGAACCATTCATATGAACATGAAGCATGAACATAACACATGAACATAAGATATATGTGGGAAACCCTCATGGGGGATAAAACCCACTGATGTAAAGCTTGGACTACAGTGTTAAAAGAAATGAATTAATTTTAGTTGAACACCAACCCAATAAGGAGAACTAACCCTTAATTAGTCGAGTACCAACTCAACTAGGCTTTAGCAAGTGCCAACTTGCAAGGAGGCACCAACCCCTTAAGTGAATCAACACCAACTCAACCACTTCAAAGAAACTTCTACAAGCACTAAACAACTAAGCAGGGATTTCATTATTATAATCTTTTTTATATAGATGATGTTAGATATGTGACAATAAAGTTAAAATTTGGATCTTTTGTGATAGTTTATAGCCCATTCCTTGATAGGGGTTGTGGGAGGGGGCGACGCAATGCCCCCTCCATGAGTATCACAGGGGGGTCCATGTGGTGGCAACATCCTATAGAGTTTCCCCTGGTGGGGGTTTGGAGGCAATGCCTCTGAAGCAAAAAAATCGACTCAAACCCTTATTTATAGGAAGATTAATTCCATCAGACTCTATTATTAGAAGGAAAATCCTAATGGTATTTTTTCACTTTATTTTTAGGAGAAGGAATCCTAATAGTGTTTTCTCAATTAGACATATTTATCTTTCTGGAATTTGTATGTAATCTACCTAACAAGTTCACATATAATCTCTTCATATTAGAATTAATAAAACTTGATATTTTACACTGTGGATGTTTCCTTAGCTTTGTTAAGGTTTTACCACATAAATCTTATGTTTTGTCTCATGCATATTAGGTATATTGTTTGTTTAATTATCTCTATTACTGTATTATATTATTTTTTTGTTGTAAAGTGTGTGGTTTCCTAATAAATAACCTTGTTAATATGATTTTGGATTTATCATATAATATTCTTAAACATTTTTATTTGATTTTATGACTGAAAACAAAGCTTCAAAATTGCATTACGTGCTTGATTATTAACTTTACAGGACGTTTCTTCTTCACTATCATAAAACACTGATAGTGTCCTTAACATTATTTTCCCCTACTTTTTAATCCTCTTGAAACGTCTTCATTATCATGAAACACTGATAGGGTCCTTAACATTATTTTCCCTTACTTTTTAATCCTCTTCTTCCCTTACGACACGAGTGTTTGCAAACCCTACAAAGCATGAAATGTTCGGTGAAGTGCTTGACAAAATGCCTTAATGAAATACGGCTTATGAATGATGAATGCCTTAAACATCACTCTTTCCCATATGAATCTGAATCTAAGGAAGCATGCAACAGCCCCAACGATACGCTAGAAAGATTATTCATTGTATATGTTGGAAGAGGGTGAAGGTGTTCCATTATTCTTACACGGTATTTGAGCCGGCTTCTGTTTGGGATGTTATTGGAAATGACAGAAAGGTTTATCATTCTGAGAATGGTGGTTTGTCTAAAATTACCATTCCGTTATCATTGTTTATTTTCTCAAGGCCTTTCATGTAATTTTAAAATGAGTATTTATACCTAGATGAAGTAAAAAATGTGGCAATCATCATTTCTTAATAGATTATATATTATTTACCAAATGATGGGTGTTGGAGCGGTGGTTGGCTTCTCCAGATGTGACAGAAGAACAATAAATGAACCTCATCAAAGTTTTGGAATGGAAGGAGACCAAATACATGCCAATAAAATAGATTGATTTTGGATATCATGATTAATGTGAAGTTTTTTATGTGTACTACTTAATGCATAAGCACAGGTTAAAAAATAAAAAAAATAGAAATATAATAATATAAAAGGAGTAATATAAAATTAGATGTGTAAATTGAACATTGTATTAGTCCTGTTATCAAATTTGAAATTCTACACAATACTTTTAACATCATCACCTTCACTCCACTTCTCATATGCTATTATCTAAATTTATACATTTCCATGAAGAATGCTTTTTATACACTGTTCCTCCTCCTGCTCTGCATGTAATAATTACCTGGGAATAGCCTCCCACGGATTCTGAATTACCACCTATTATTATTAAGTGTTATGTGTGGGATATACAAAACTATGTCTTTTAAGAAACTACCCCTCTCAAAACCGCAACAACATCAAAACAAAATATTAAAAACCATGAGGTGAATCTTTAGTGTTTGCCCTATAACATAACACCTCTGACGTATTTATGTCGAAGGCATGTATACTGGCAGAAAAGCACCAAATATTCGTCTATAGATCATTGGATTTTGTTCCTGTCTTTGTCACTACCAGTTGTTTTTGTCAAATCGGCCACGTCTCTACCTGTAGTACCTGGTAAATTTTGCTCAGAGTACTTAACTAATTAGTGATTGTTGCCAACTTTGAAAAATTTGACTGCTTTTTATTATTACTACAGTTGACACAGTTTCATTGTGGTGGATTGGTAATAGGCATAACCTTTCATCACCATGTTATAGATGGATTTTGAGCAACTTCCTTCATGACTTCCTAGATATAATTAGTAAGTGGTCTTAGGGTCAATCCTCTTCCCATCCATGACTGCTACCTTTTGGTAGCTAGGAGTCCACCTAGATCCTTCTTCCGTCATACCACGTTTTAAGCTGCCCTTTATTTACGACAAGGCGAAGGATCTGAGGCTCTTCTCTAAAAAACCCTTCATTTCAGTGTGAATGTGTTGAAGTAGGTCAAGTAAAAGGCCTCTGCCACTAGGAATGAAATGCCACTTCCCTACACGACATATGAATGTCTACTTGCCTGTGTTTAGAAATGCACTTCTACAGCTCAAGAATTAGATAAAGAAGCCATAACAACTATTTTTTATTTTCGTTAATGGACAAAATAGGATTCATCTCCCTTTGACCATGGATTACTTTGGCAATGTTATCTCAGGTGCTACTTGTACTTGTGTAATGAGAGCTAAATAGGTTACAGATTAACCACTGGTAATTTTGATCCACAGTCATAACAAATATGGATGACCACTACATACATTCCTCCATATATTTTATAGATTTGAATCTATCAAAGTTAGGTAAAAAAAAAAAGAACACTTCACTTAAACTCATACTTATGACTCTAACTTGCTGGTGTCCAGCTGGGTGAACTTTTTGATCTATGAATTGGACTTTGGCTAGGTAAAACCATTTTTTTTCCGTCCCTTCCCTTAACCCGATCGATGGAATTTGTTTTAATATTTCCTTTCTATACCGAATATGCTAGCATAGATGTTGTCCTAAATTTCTTCCACTCTCACATGCTCCAATTTGAACAGCTCTACTATGAAATATGATATGTACACCTGGGATTTGGCACTAAATTTATTTACCAATCCATTACCTACTCACATAATGAATCATCCCTCTATATGCATAACTTACAGTTGCATTTTTTTATATTATTTCATCCCAGAGATGAATGGTATGGCTATCAATCATCTCCAAAATAACTAAGTTCTTCAGGTTCATTCCCAAATCCTAGTTTAGCTTGATGGTTGATTTGCATGCTTGTCCTTTAGAAGCATCGAGGGAGGGTAGAGGGACCTACACCTTCTTGGTGATATGTTGCCAACAACGTTACTTTTTGAGAGCCAAAGCAATAGGGTACAATGTATAACATTTTAATTTTAACCATGGAGAATGAAGGAGGAAGATTGACTTTGGTTTTAAAATGCTTTTCTAGACTTTATATTTTTTTTCTTATTACTTTTCAGATTAATACTTTATCATGATTATTGATTTTTATTAAGGGCTTATGGTGAAAATATCTAAATTTATCTTAAAATATAAGATTTGAACAATCTAATTTATATTAATGGTTTATTGTGAAAAAAATAAATTTATCTTAAAAGATAAGATTTAAAAACTTTGTGAAATAATGTTTTTTTTTTTAATAGTATCTAACTATATGTGACTTATTAGAATGTAATGCTGACAATTAGTTATTATCATAATATTAATAGTTTTCATTGAATTAAGGAAATAATCAACTTCATTTTCTAAACTATCAAAATTTTCTTTTCAAAAACAATGTGTTGGCCTTTTATATGTCGAAGTCCACATCGATGTACATGTATGGAATAGCTCCCCCTTAGAGGTTGTTATTTTCATCTAAAAACAAGCAATGCTTTTTTGGAGAGGACACATTAGATTGTAAACCTCTTTCCCCATGTCCTCGTTGGTATTTTAGGTGGTTATGTTCAATCTCTTGCAAATTTAATTTTCAGAGTAGTCATATTGAAAAATAATAAATACAAAATATTACAATATAATATTATACATTAATATTATATTATAGTATTAATATAATATATAATATATAAGTTGTAATTTTTTATTTTGGTAAAGCATGGTTTTGTAAAGTGAAAGAGTGTAAATTGGTAGTCATACCTTAAAACCCATGATCACTAGCCCCATCTCACATTTTTTGCTCACAACGATAAGTAACAATAATCATATATGGTATAGAATGAGATTGTGTATTCCTTCATATGATGTTGTAATGAGTTTGGTGGAGAAGACACATTTTGTTTCATGAATAGTATGAGGAATGACAAACTGGTGAGGAAGGGATAGGCAATACAAAGTTTGCAAGTGGTGAAATATTTCAAGGTGAGTTGGGTGGTGATGGTAAGAGGTAATCTCAAAGATATTATGTGATCATGCACATAGAGTGGAGTCGATGCACAAATTTGGGGGACAAAAAATATGATAATCCCCCAACTTTGCAAAATTTTTTACAAAGGGCATACACCCTTTTTTAAAGGGTGTATGCCCCTTTTTAAAAAAATCTGATGCCCAAGATTTTCTCAAGTGCCTATGCCTTTTTTAAAAGTTGTTCACCCTTTACAAATGGTGTATTCCCTTTATAAATAATAAAGGGCATACACCCTTGTCTTTTATTTCATTTTTACCAAGCTTAGATGAAAAACCCATAACCAAGAGAGGGAGAAGTTAATTTTTTTGCTAAATTTTGAGATTGATGCACACGTTTTAGAGCTTCATTCCACCAATAGGTTTTGGCATCGGATTGCTTCAAATAAGGTATATTATTTTTGCATTTTTTTCATTTGTGTGTATATTTACTTATTGAACTATGATTTTAAATTTTTATTTGCATTGAATTTTTTACATTGGCTAAAAAAATCATTTTTTTAAAATTTAGATACATAAGATCGATGGATCCATTTCCTAAAAAAAATGTTAGACAAAAGCTCCAAGAGTTTGATTTTGCATGAGAAGAAGTTGAATTGTATGAGCAATACAATGTCAAATGTCAATAATTACAAATAATTATCAATGGTTTGCATCACTCTTAAACTGGTAGTGCACAAATTTTACTTGCCAATACATTAGAATCTATTTTTAATGAAGTGGAAAATGTGACTTCACAACTAGATGTAATGTCGCATTGAAGAGAGGCTTTGAAATAATTTTATTTTGATAAATTGTCATATTGAGATGTGCAAAAAAAAAACCAAAATAAGATTTGTGTGCTTTATTTATTAAACTTGGAACCAACCTATTTACACCAACAAATTACAAACACATTAGTATTGATTAGTGTATTCATGCAAAAATTAGAAATAACTTTTGGGATAGGTGGTGGAAGATGTTTGATGAGCCTCCATACAACAATAATGAGGTTATATTATATTTTTTGATAAAATTGTATTGTGAGTTTGTATTACAAGTAATTCCAAATTATTTTGAAATGAAGGCATTCCAAGGTAGGGGAGGTGGGTCTTCATTTGATATAACCTTGTACTAGGCAGAACAAAAACCATCATAACCACCTTTGAGAAATAGAAGAACAATATCACATGCCACTATTCCTAAAATTTTACATCATAACATAATGATGGACACCCGCGAGGTATTTACTAGTATGATACAAATTATTATTGATCATGGTATGCATACTTTGAAGACTTCTACGCAACGTATAGGTGGTGCTAGTTTTAGTGGTGATGATAGTGGTAGTGGTGGTGTTGGTGTTAGTGGTAGTGGTGTTAGTGGTGGTTTTGGTGTTGGTATAGGTGCTAGTATCCCTCCTTCTACTCACGTTATAGTTCCTGTGTATTGTTGCACATCATGCATAAGGAAGTATATGGGACCTCTTGTTCAAGTACAACATACACATAGTTGATTTATGGAGACTAGCATGCTAGAGCGTATGCTATTTATATATATTTCAATAATGCCATACACTAGCATGCCAAATAGTAGCATGTTAGACATTAGCTTGTTAGAGCATATGCCACATGCAAATACTTCAACAGTGTATGACACTAGTATTTCAGACACTACGTGAGATGTAGTAGTTTTAGCGACTCTTATCTAGGTATACCAAGTTCATGTTGTAGAGGATTCTTCACCATCTGTATTTGATATACAGGTTTAATTTTAATTATAGTTTATTTATATATGTAAAATAATATTAAGTTTATTTTCTAGTACATGTGTTTACTTAATTGACTAATTTATTTCACTGAGCTTGTTATTTGTCATTTGTATCTAGTTGATTGGTGATATTATGGGTACCTCAGTAGGCCTTGACTCTACTGTAGAGGCTTAAATTAGCATGGGTGTACCTTACACATGGGTTTGTAATTTTTTTATTACATATTTATTCATTTACATGTTTATTGTCCTTTGAAAAAAAACTCTATTTTAATATATATTATAGTCATAACTTTTTATCATGTTCTTTGAATTCCCTTATTATTCATTTATTGGTTTTATAGATGATGGGGATGTTATGTCCACCCCTCATGGATGAGAAAAAGGTTTAGGTGATGTTCCTGCTACATAGGATAATCCACTATCTCTATAGCAAGTTATAATTTAGGGATGAAGACTGGTGAGAACACATTGTTTAATTATTTTTATCTTTAAGAAATGATATCTTATATCATATTTACTTAATTGTATACAATAATAGATCTAACAATATATGTATGCTTCATAAGATTCCCCATCCTAGGTGTATTTATGGTCTGGTAGTCCTAGACAACCATTTAGATGCAATATGGTGAGTGTAGAATCATTTTACAAAATTTAACGTTATTTAAAAAATTATCAAATTTTTAATATACAATTTGAATGTATTAATTTTTAAATTATATATGTTGTGTAGAGATAACCATTTTAATCAGTTGTGGATGAAGTAATGGATGACTCACATGCTAAGAAGAGAGTGTGTCCTCGTACTGAGGCATCCAACACCCCTAGATCTACATCTATGACAATAAAATGCAATTTATTTGGAGGCAATGAGGAGCAAGAGAGCTAGTGATGCAGGAGCATCGAATGCTTAGATATGCTAGGGATATTTAAAAAAAAAAAAAAAAATCAAATTGTGGACGCTTGTCAAAAGGAGAGGATAGGCTTATTTGGGTATTTAGTTATTGATAATCATGTTATCATGTAAAATCAAAGGAGTCAGCCATAAGTGGCGAAGGATTGTTAGTGGTTAAATAAGTCTATGTTTAAAACATTTGTTGAGTTTTTCTAGGTGTTGGTTGAATGTTATTTCAAGTAAATTAGGACTATTTCAAGATTGTGGGGCGTAGTATAGGCAGTAGAGTAGGAGAAAGTATAGGAGGAAGTGTAGAAGTAGGTCCAGGAAAAGGACTGTATGTAGACGAACTGTAACAGATTGAGGAAATAATCATTTTTGGTGCGTTTCAGGCATGTTACATGAGGTATTTATCAATTGTTTTGACTGAATCATACAGGTAATTATAATAAGAACTCTGGGTTTGCCGTAGATATGTATAAGGATCTATAATTCATAGAAAAACATATGTGTATCTTCTTGTTCTATGAATAAAATATGTGTTCCGTTACTTTGAATGGTGTTTGTTTTTCTGAGACCGAACATTGAATGGGTTGTGGCTGTTGGCTGTTGATAAGCCAATATTTTGAATGATCCTGTTGCCGTTAGCTATTGTTTATGCAAATATTATAATGAACTTGTTACTGTTAGTTGTTGTTTGGTCCGTGACCAATTGACATATCTTCTACTGGGTCGTAGATCCTACTGGTCGCATATTATTACTAACGTCACTCACAACTATGCTGCTGTTGATACGGTTGTTAGATCTGCTTGACAACAGTTTGACAGAATTGATGTCCTTCTTTATAATACTAGTTTAAGAGATAATGTTAACATTGCTCTAGATTTGGAGGATATATTACCAAGAAATGGTGACTTCATCAGAGAAATGACTTAAGAGAAAGGAACGGTGAAACCGTAAGCAGTCCGTTGAAGAAGAAAGCGTGATTATTGCGGATGAAACAACGAAGATAGAAAAAGGATGTGGATGTGGATGCGGATGGCGATGTGGATGAAAACAATGCGTTAAATATGCAGTCTCCAGAGACGTTTGTGAGTAATTCGCAGACGGAGGAAAATGCATTTTTTTTTATCGAGTAATGCAAAGGTTGTTTGAAACAGACACAGTTACGGAGACTCAGGATGAGACAGTGCCGTTAGAGACAGTCGATTTGGAGAAGAATAAAGTTAGTTAAGACACAGACCCGCCTAATTCCCTTACATGCGGATCTTGTATTTGAGAGGGGGAGAGATTCTGTCACAAGATAGAAAAGCTTTGTTAAAATCATGGATTTTAAATTCACCTACTGGAAGACGTTGTTCATATACAGCTGACTTCAGGTGGGACCTATGCGAGGGAGATAATGATCTTAATATTTCAAAATTGACAGTCAAGAAGCACGAATTGAGCTTTTCTGATCAAGGAGCGAGCCTATAAGGATCCTGATCGTGCCTATTCATAAGACATTTAAGTTTGAAGCACCTGTCTCCATTTGACAGCCATAAGCCGAGTGTGAAGAAGGAGGAGGTTTATTTTGTGAAGGTGAAGCTGAGTATAGGGAGTGCAGAGAGTTTGTTGAAAGCCTTGACTGAAATGGAAAGTAGAGATAAGAAGGATTCCTTGAAGAGCTCGCCATAGGTAACCCGTCCATTTGAAAGGCTAGCCAAGCCTTGGACGACAACAGTTATAACTATTGTCCATTGCTCAAAATTTTCCAGAATCTACAGACTGTGCAGGAGAAGGAGAAATCTATGGACTCTGCAGGTTGAAGGATTGAGTCCCCAAAACCTTTTGTGGAAGGTGAGCGCATATTTTGGTAAAAGAGAGCTGTGTTCATCATCAACACCGTCTTAGCTCAGCTGGTAGAGCTGCACTTCATTTTTGGGATCAGAGGTATGTTTTGTTACAGTATTTTAGATCAGAATGTTGTTTTTACTGAGATAATACACTGTGTGGCGTTACAAATAGAAGGAAATAGATTGGAGTGGTTGAAGCTACCATCGCTGCTATAAAAGAAAAAAAAAAAAAAAAAAAAGTTTGTGATGAGACTGAAAGATATAAGGAAAAGATTCTGGGGAAGGTATTGTATGGAGACTAAGGTCAGCAAGTCAGGATATTTGATCAGAGATTTATTTTGAAGTTTCCAGATTAGTTCGAAATGCATCATTTGGTATCAGAGCTCAAGGTTCGAGTTCTTGGAGAAGCAATGACATCAAGGAATTAGGTATGAATGTTTTGTGAAAATATTGTTCTGAAGAAATTGTATTATTTGCATTTATAAAGTTGGAAAAGGTAGAGATTTTTGTATTTTGATGAAGAATAGAATAGCAGTAAGGCTTGGAAGGTTTGAGAGAGAAGTGAAAAAAAAAAAAAAAACCTTGAAGTGGAAAGAAAGGAGTGAGTAACAAGAGAAAGTCCAAAAGCCATAGAGGCTTGAAGAACAAAGAAAGAGAGCTAGTAAGCTCCTGGAAAAAGGAAAAGATAGAAGTTTGTATTCTTCTGATCAGTGCTTGATAGAGATAATGTATTTTGTAAAGTTGCAGGTTCAAGGCAGTCAAGCCATTGAGGCTTAAGAGGAGAAGAAGCCAAGGAAGGCTTAGTGGAAGAGCTAAGAGAAGCTCTAGAAGAAGAGCAAAGGGAATTGCTCAAAAAGAAGAAGAAGATCCAAAAAGAAATTTGGATAGCTTGCCAAAAGACTAAGGTGAAACAGACTTAGGTGAGGTAAAGAATGGAGATTGAAGAATTGAGAAGAGTGATAGAGGGACTGCCTAGAAGAAACGTGAACCAGATAAAGAGAGAGAAACAAGAAAAAGAAGAAAGAAAGAGACAAAAAGAGGAAGAATACCAAAGAGAAGTGAATGAGATAAAGGCAAGGATAGCCATGATAAAATGCATGGTAGAAAATATGGAAAACCCATGGCAAGGATGGGTAATGAAGAAGAAAAGAGTAAGATGGCCAATTAGATCATTGATGGAGAGAAAAAGAAGAACAAGGCTAAGAGTTGCCTTAAGGAGAGAGATGAAGAAGCATAAACAAAAGGATAAGCTCAAGAATGAAGAGCTTGAAGAGAAATTTCAGTTTGAAGAAGTTCAGTATGAGACGGATCTCATCATTGAAGAGATGGACAAACAACAAGTAATCAAGTGGCCAAATGTTTTTGTATCTGACATTTCATTTGATGTTTTGTTTATAGGAAAGCAAATTGAGGAGGAAGGAAAAACATATGATCCAATGAAGATGTTCATGGATCAAGGAGGTGAAGCATTTCATGAGAGAGTGCTTAGACAAGAAGAAGAGGCTTGTTGTAATGCCTCAAGTGATGAAGACATGAAGAAGGATCAGCATAAAGAGTTGACTAAGCAGGAGGAAGAAGTCCTTACTCAAGAGGACAAAAGAAATGAAGAGTTGCATGTTGATGAAGAACAAAGGTATAGTGATCAAATTTCAGCCTTGGAAAAGATTGGAGATGACAATTTTCAGTTGCATAATATTGATAGAGTTGATTTTGATTCAAATGTACTAATCACTAAGGAAGAAGATCTACAATATGAAGGAGAAATGTGGCAGTTTGATCAAGCATTTACAGGTGAAGGAGAGTTGTTTGATAAGAAACAAGAAGGGGTAGAACAGCTGCAAGAAGAAGATGGAGAGAAGGCTAAATACTTAGTCTTGACAATTGAGGAAAATATCTTGAAGGAGATAGAAAAACTTGATGGAGAGTTTCTAGTTGAGGAACCAAACAAGATTTTTGTATATCAAAGTAAAGAGCAGTTGTTGGAAGAGTTGGCAGCCTTAGAATATGCCATTAACCATGAAGAGAATACCAAAATTTGTCCTATGACAAGATTTGAGGAGGTAGAACATTGCTGTGGAGAAGAAATGAAGACAAAGGACCAAAAAGTCATATTGGAACAGCAAGTACGGGTTCAGAAATTTGAAGAGACCCAAGGGTCTCAAATGTTTGTTTCTAACTTTGCTTTGAATGCTGATTGTACAGGTTTGCTTGATAAGGAGGTGAAGTACTTGGAGAAGAGAGCTCTTCTAAGAATGGAAGCTGATATCCTCATTCAAGAGGATGAATATGAAAAGAAGAAGACTGTAAAGAAGATGAAGAGGCAGCAAGATGTACTTTGGAAGATAAAGATAGCAAGCAAAAACAAACACAAGTGTGGAAGTCAAGAACATGCACATTTGTATGAAATATTGAATGAAGAGGACATTTATTTTGCAAAAGTTTTTGGGCAAACAAATGAAACTCATGAACAGGAGTTCATGAAACTTTTTAAGCCCAGGAATCTGATGCAGGAGCATCGAATGCTTAGATATGCTAGGGATATTTAAAAAAAAAAAAAAAAAAAAAAATCAAATTGTGGACGCTTGTCAAAAGGAGAGGATAGGCTTATTTGGGTATTTAGTTATTGATAATCATGTTATCATGTAAAATCAAAGGAGTCAGCCATAAGTGGCGAAGGATTGTTAGTGGTTAAATAAGTCTATGTTTAAAACATTTGTTGAGTTTTTCTAGGTGTTGGTTGAATGTTATTTCAAGTAAATTAGGACTATTTCAAGATTGTGGGGCGTAGTATAGGCAGTAGAGTAGGAGAAAGTATAGGAGGAAGTGTAGAAGTAGGTCCAGGAAAAGGACTGTATGTAGACGAACTGTAACAGATTGAGGAAATAATCATTTTTGGTGCGTTTCAGGCATGTTACATGAGGTATTTATCAATTGTTTTGACTGAATCATACAGGTAATTATAATAAGAACTCTGGGTTTGCCGTAGATATGTATAAGGATCTATAATTCATAGAAAAACATATGTGTATCTTCTTGTTCTATGAATAAAATATGTGTTCCGTTACTTTGAATGGTGTTTGTTTTTCTGAGACCGAACATTGAATGGGTTGTGGCTGTTGGCTGTTGATAAGCCAATATTTTGAATGATCCTGTTGCCGTTAGCTATTGTTTATGCAAATATTATAATGAACTTGTTACTGTTAGTTGTTGTTTGGTCCGTGACCAATTGACATATCTTCTACTGGGTCGTAGATCCTACTGGTCGCATATTATTACTAACGTCACTCACAACTATGCTGCTGTTGATACGGTTGTTAGATCTGCTTGACAACAGTTTGACAGAATTGACGTCCTTCTTTATAATACTAGTTTAAGAGATAATGTTAACATTGCTCTAGATTTGGAGGATATATTACCAAGAAATGGTGACTTCATCAGAGAAATGACTTAAGAGAAAGGAACGGTGAAACCGTAAGCAGTCCGTTGAAGAAGAAAGCGTGATTATTGCGGATGAAACAACGAAGATAGAAAAAGGATGTGGATGTGGATGCGGATGGCGATGTGGATGAAAACAATGCGTTAAATATGCAGTCTCCAGAGACGTTTGTGAGTAATTCGCAGACGGAGGAAAATGCATTTTTTTTTATCGAGTAATGCAAAGGTTGTTTGAAACAGACACAGTTACGGAGACTCAGGATGAGACAGTGCCGTCAGAGACAGTCGATTTGGAGAAGAATAAAGTTAGTTAAGACACAGACCCGCCTAATTCCCTTACATGCGGATCTTGTATTTGAGAGGGGGAGAGATTCTGTCACAAGATAGAAAAGCTTTGTTAAAATCATGGATTTTAAATTCACCTACTGGAAGACGTTGTTCATATACAGCTGACTTCAGGTGGGACCTATGCGAGGGAGATAATGATCTTAATATTTCAAAATTGACAGTCAAGAAGCACGAATTGAGCTTTTCTGATCAAGGAGCGAGCCTATAAGGATCCTGATCGTGCCTATTCATAAGACATTTAAGTTTGAAGCGCCTGTCTCCATTTGACAGCCATAAGCCGAGTGTGAAGAAGGAGGAGGTTTATTTTGTGAAGGTGAAGCTGAGTATAGGGAGTGCAGAGAGTTTGTTGAAAGCCTTGACTGAAATGGAAAGTAGAGATAAGAAGGATTCCTTGAAGAGCTCGCCATAGGTAACCCGTCCATTTGAAAGGCTAGCCAAGCCTTGGACGACAACAGTTATAACTATTGTCCATTGCTCAAAATTTTCCAGAATCTACAGACTGTGCAGGAGAAGGAGAAATCTATGGACTCTGCAGGTTGAAGGATTGAGTCCCCAAAACCTTTTGTGGAAGGTGAGCGCATATTTTGGTAAAAGAGAGCTGTGTTCATCATCAACACCGTCTTAGCTCAGCTGGTAGAGCTGCACTTCATTTTTGGGATCAGAGGTATGTTTTGTTACAGTATTTTAGATCAGAATGTTGTTTTTACTGAGATAATACACTGTGTGGCGTTACAAATAGAAGGAAATAGATTGGAGTGGTTGAAGCTACCACCGCTGCTATAAAAGAAAAAAAAAAAAAAAAGTTTGTGATGAGACTGAAAGATATAAGGAAAAGATTCTGGGAAGGTATTGTATGGAGACTAAGGTCAGCAAGTCAGGATATTTGATCAGAGATTTATTTTGAAGTTTCCAGATTAGTTCGAAATGCATCATTTGGTATCAGAGCTCAAGGTTCGAGTTCTTGGAGAAGCAATGACATCAAGGAATTAGGTATGAATGTTTTGTGAAAATATTGTTCTGAAGAAATTATATTATTTGCATTTATAAAGTTGGAAAAGGTAGAGATTTTTGTATTTTGATGAAGAATAGAATAGCAGTAAGGCTTGGAAGGTTTGAGAGAGAAGTGAAAAAAAAAAAAAAAAAAACCTTGAAGTGGAAAGAAAGGAGTGAGTAACAAGAGAAAGTCCAAAAGCCATAGAGGCTTGAAGAACAAAGAAAGAGAGCTAGTAAGCTCCTGGAAAAAGGAAAAGATAGAAGTTTGTATTCTTCTGATCAGTGCTTGATAGAGATAATGTATTTTGTAAAGTTGCAGGTTCAAGGCAGTCAAGCCATTGAGGCTTAAGAGGAGAAGAAGCCAAGGAAGGCTTAGTGGAAGAGCTAAGAGAAGCTCTAGAAGAAGAGCAAAGGGAATTGCTCAAAAAGAAGAAGAAGATCCAAAAAGAAATTTGGATAGCTTGCCAAAAGACTAAGGTGAAACAGACTTAGGTGAGGTAAAGAATGGAGATTGAAGAATTGAGAAGAGTGATAGAGGGACTGCCTAGAAGAAACGTGAACCAGATAAAGAGAGAGAAACAAGAAAAAGAAGAAAGAAAGAGACAAAAAGAGGAAGAATACCAAAGAGAAGTGAATGAGATAAAGGCAAGGATAGCCATGATAAAATGCATGGTAGAAAATATGGAAAACCCATGGCAAGGATGGGTAATGAAGAAGAAAAGAGTAAGATGGCCAATTAGATCATTGATGGAGAGAAAAAGAAGAACAAGGCTAAGAGTTGCCTTAAGGAGAGAGATGAAGAAGCATAAACAAAAGGATAAGCTCAAGAATGAAGAGCTTGAAGAGAAATTTCAGTTTGAAGAAGTTCAGTATGAGACGGATCTCATCATTGAAGAGATGGACAAACAGCAAGTAATCAAGTGGCCAAATGTTTTTGTATCTGACATTTCATTTGATGTTTTGTTTATAGGAAAGCAAATTGAGGAGGAAGGAAAAACATATGATCCAATGAAGATGTTCATGGATCAAGGAGGTGAAGCATTTCATGAGAGAGTGCTTAGACAAGAAGAAGAGGCTTGTTGTAATGCCTCAAGTGATGAAGACATGAAGAAGGATCAGCATAAAGAGTTGATTAAGCAGGAGGAAGAAGTCCTTACTCAAGAGGACAAAAGAAATGAAGAGTTGCATGTTGATGAAGAACAAAGGTATAGTGATCAAATTTCAGCCTTGGAAAAGATTGGAGATGACAATTTTCAGTTGCATAATATTGATAGAGTTGATTTTGATTCAAATGTACTAATCACTAAGGAAGAAGATCTACAATATGAAGGAGAAATGTGGCAGTTTGATCAAGCATTTACAGGTGAAGGAGAGTTGTTTGATAAGAAACAAGAAGGGGTAGAACAGCTGCAAGAAGAAGATGGAGAGAAGGCTAAATACTTAGTCTTGACAATTGAGGAAAATATCTTGAAGGAGATAGAAAAACTTGATGGAGAGTTTCTAGTTGAGGAACCAAACAAGATTTTTGTATATCAAAGTAAAGAGCAGTTGTTGGAAGAGTTGGCAGCCTTAGAATATGCCATTAACCATGAAGAGAATACCAAAATTTGTCCTATGACAAGATTTGAGGAGGCAGAACATTGCTGTGGAGAAGAAATGAAGACAAAGGACCAAAAAGTCATATTGGAACAGCAAGTACGGGTTCAGAAATTTGAAGAGACCCAAGGGTCTCAAATGTTTGTTTCTAACTTTGCTTTGAATGCTGATTGTACAGGTTTGCTTGATAAGGAGGTGAAGTACTTGGAGAAGAGAGCTCTTCTAAGAATGGAAGCTGATATCCTCATTCAAGAGGATGAATATGAAAAGAAGAAGACTGTAAAGAAGATGAAGAGGCAGCAAGATGTACTTTGGAAGATAAAGATAGCAAGCAAAAACAAACACAAGTGTGGAAGTCAAGAACATGCACATTTGTATGAAATATTGAATGAAGAGGACATTTATTTTGCAAAAGTTTTTGGGCAAACAAATGAAACTCATGAACAGGAGTTCATGAAACTTTTTAAGCCCAGGAATCTGATGCAGGAGCATCGAATGCTTAGATATGCTAGGGATATTTAAAAAAAAAAAAAAAAAAAAAAAATCAAATTGTGGACGCTTGTCAAAAGGAGAGGATAGGCTTATTTGGGTATTTAGTTATTGATAATCATGTTATCATGTAAAATCAAAGGAGTCAGCCATAAGTGGCGAAGGATTGTTAGTGGTTAAATAAGTCTATGTTTAAAACATTTGTTGAGTTTTTCTAGGTGTTGGTTGAATGTTATTTCAAGTAAATTAGGACTATTTCAAGATTGTGGGGCGTAGTATAGGCAGTAGAGTAGGAGAAAGTATAGGAGGAAGTGTAGAAGTAGGTCCAGGAAAAGGACTGTATGTAGACGAACTGTAACAGATTGAGGAAATAATCATTTTTGGTGCGTTTCAGGCATGTTACATGAGGTATTTATCAATTGTTTTGACTGAATCATACAGGTAATTATAATAAGAACTCTGGGTTTGCCGTAGATATGTATAAGGATCTATAATTCATAGAAAAACATATGTGTATCTTCTTGTTCTATGAATAAAATATGTGTTCCGTTACTTTGAATGGTGTTTGTTTTTCTGAGACCGAACATTGAATGGGTTGTGGCTGTTGGCTGTTGATAAGCCAATATTTTGAATGATCCTGTTGCCGTTAGCTATTGTTTATGCAAATATTATAATGAACTTGTTACTGTTAGTTGTTGTTTGGTCCGTGACCAATTGACATATCTTCTACTGGGTCGTAGATCCTACTGGTCGCATATTATTACTAACGTCACTCACAACTATGCTGCTGTTGATACGGTTGTTAGATCTGCTTGACAACAGTTTGACAGAATTGACGTCCTTCTTTATAATACTAGTTTAAGAGATAATGTTAACATTGCTCTAGATTTGGAGGATATATTACCAAGAAATGGTGACTTCATCAGAGAAATGACTTAAGAGAAAGGAACGGTGAAACCGTAAGCAGTCCGTTGAAGAAGAAAGCGTGATTATTGCGGATGAAACAACGAAGATAGAAAAAGGATGTGGATGTGGATGCGGATGGCGATGTGGATGAAAACAATGCGTTAAATATGCAGTCTCCAGAGACGTTTGTGAGTAATTCGCAGACGGAGGAAAATGCATTTTTTTTTATCGAGTAATGCAAAGGTTGTTTGAAACAGACACAGTTACGGAGACTCAGGATGAGACAGTGCCGTCAGAGACAGTCGATTTGGAGAAGAATAAAGTTAGTTAAGACACAGACCCGCCTAATTCCCTTACATGCGGATCTTGTATTTGAGAGGGGGAGAGATTCTGTCACAAGATAGAAAAGCTTTGTTAAAATCATGGATTTTAAATTCACCTACTGGAAGACGTTGTTCATATACAGCTGACTTCAGGTGGGACCTATGCGAGGGAGATAATGATCTTAATATTTCAAAATTGACAGTCAAGAAGCACGAATTGAGCTTTTCTGATCAAGGAGCGAGCCTATAAGGATCCTGATCGTGCCTATTCATAAGACATTTAAGTTTGAAGCGCCTGTCTCCATTTGACAGCCATAAGCCGAGTGTGAAGAAGGAGGAGGTTTATTTTGTGAAGGTGAAGCTGAGTATAGGGAGTGCAGAGAGTTTGTTGAAAGCCTTGACTGAAATGGAAAGTAGAGATAAGAAGGATTCCTTGAAGAGCTCGCCATAGGTAACCCGTCCATTTGAAAGGCTAGCCAAGCCTTGGACGACAACAGTTATAACTATTGTCCATTGCTCAAAATTTTCCAGAATCTACAGACTGTGCAGGAGAAGGAGAAATCTATGGACTCTGCAGGTTGAAGGATTGAGTCCCCAAAACCTTTTGTGGAAGGTGAGCGCATATTTTGGTAAAAGAGAGCTGTGTTCATCATCAACACCGTCTTAGCTCAGCTGGTAGAGCTGCACTTCATTTTTGGGATCAGAGGTATGTTTTGTTACAGTATTTTAGATCAGAATGTTGTTTTTACTGAGATAATACACTGTGTGGCGTTACAAATAGAAGGAAATAGATTGGAGTGGTTGAAGCTACCACCGCTGCTATAAAAGAAAAAAAAAAAAAAAAGTTTGTGATGAGACTGAAAGATATAAGGAAAAGATTCTGGGGAAGGTATTGTATGGAGACTAAGGTCAGCAAGTCAGGATATTTGATCAGAGATTTATTTTGAAGTTTCCAGATTAGTTCGAAATGCATCATTTGGTATCAGAGCTCAAGGTTCGAGTTCTTGGAGAAGCAATGACATCAAGGAATTAGGTATGAATGTTTTGTGAAAATATTGTTCTGAAGAAATTGTATTATTTGCATTTATAAAGTTGGAAAAGGTAGAGATTTTTGTATTTTGATGAAGAATAGAATAGCAGTAAGGCTTGGAAGGTTTGAGAGAGAAGTGAAAAAAAAAAAAAAAAAAACCTTGAAGTGGAAAGAAAGGAGTGAGTAACAAGAGAAAGTCCAAAAGCCATAGAGGCTTGAAGAACAAAGAAAGAGAGCTAGTAAGCTCCTGGAAAAAGGAAAAGATAGAAGTTTGTATTCTTCTGATCAGTGCTTGATAGAGATAATGTATTTTGTAAAGTTGCAGGTTCAAGGCAGTCAAGCCATTGAGGCTTAAGAGGAGAAGAAGCCAAGGAAGGCTTAGTGGAAGAGCTAAGAGAAGCTCTAGAAGAAGAGCAAAGGGAATTGCTCAAAAAGAAGAAGAAGATCCAAAAAGAAATTTGGATAGCTTGCCAAAAGACTAAGGTGAAACAGACTTAGGTGAGGTAAAGAATGGAGATTGAAGAATTGAGAAGAGTGATAGAGGGACTGCCTAGAAGAAACGTGAACCAGATAAAGAGAGAGAAACAAGAAAAAGAAGAAAGAAAGAGACAAAAAGAGGAAGAATACCAAAGAGAAGTGAATGAGATAAAGGCAAGGATAGCCATGATAAAATGCATGGTAGAAAATATGGAAAACCCATGGCAAGGATGGGTAATGAAGAAGAAAAGAGTAAGATGGCCAATTAGATCATTGATGGAGAGAAAAAGAAGAACAAGGCTAAGAGTTGCCTTAAGGAGAGAGATGAAGAAGCATAAACAAAAGGATAAGCTCAAGAATGAAGAGCTTGAAGAGAAATTTCAGTTTGAAGAAGTTCAGTATGAGACGGATCTCATCATTGAAGAGATGGACAAACAGCAAGTAATCAAGTGGCCAAATGTTTTTGTATCTGACATTTCATTTGATGTTTTGTTTATAGGAAAGCAAATTGAGGAGGAAGGAAAAACATATGATCCAATGAAGATGTTCATGGATCAAGGAGGTGAAGCATTTCATGAGAGAGTGCTTAGACAAGAAGAAGAGGCTTGTTGTAATGCCTCAAGTGATGAAGACATGAAGAAGGATCAGCATAAAGAGTTGATTAAGCAGGAGGAAGAAGTCCTTACTCAAGAGGACAAAAGAAATGAAGAGTTGCATGTTGATGAAGAACAAAGGTATAGTGATCAAATTTCAGCCTTGGAAAAGATTGGAGATGACAATTTTCAGTTGCATAATATTGATAGAGTTGATTTTGATTCAAATGTACTAATCACTAAGGAAGAAGATCTACAATATGAAGGAGAAATGTGGCAGTTTGATCAAGCATTTACAGGTGAAGGAGAGTTGTTTGATAAGAAACAAGAAGGGGTAGAACAGCTGCAAGAAGAAGATGGAGAGAAGGCTAAATACTTAGTCTTGACAATTGAGGAAAATATCTTGAAGGAGATAGAAAAACTTGATGGAGAGTTTCTAGTTGAGGAACCAAACAAGATTTTTGTATATCAAAGTAAAGAGCAGTTGTTGGAAGAGTTGGCAGCCTTAGAATATGCCATTAACCATGAAGAGAATACCAAAATTTGTCCTATGACAAGATTTGAGGAGGCAGAACATTGCTGTGGAGAAGAAATGAAGACAAAGGACCAAAAAGTCATATTGGAACAGCAAGTACGGGTTCAGAAATTTGAAGAGACCCAAGGGTCTCAAATGTTTGTTTCTAACTTTGCTTTGAATGCTGATTGTACAGGTTTGCTTGATAAGGAGGTGAAGTACTTGGAGAAGAGAGCTCTTCTAAGAATGGAAGCTGATATCCTCATTCAAGAGGATGAATATGAAAAGAAGAAGACTGTAAAGAAGATGAAGAGGCAGCAAGATGTACTTTGGAAGATAAAGATAGCAAGCAAAAACAAACACAAGTGTGGAAGTCAAGAACATGCACATTTGTATGAAATATTGAATGAAGAGGACATTTATTTTGCAAAAGTTTTTGGGCAAACAAATGAAACTCATGAACAGGAGTTCATGAAACTTTTTAAGCCCAGGAATCTGATGCAGGAGCATCGAATGCTTAGATATGCTAGGGATATTTAAAAAAAAAAAAAAAAAAAAAAAATCAAATTGTGGACGCTTGTCAAAAGGAGAGGATAGGCTTATTTGGGTATTTAGTTATTGATAATCATGTTATCATGTAAAATCAAAGGAGTCAGCCATAAGTGGCGAAGGATTGTTAGTGGTTAAATAAGTCTATGTTTAAAACATTTGTTGAGTTTTTCTAGGTGTTGGTTGAATGTTATTTCAAGTAAATTAGGACTATTTCAAGATTGTGGGGCGTAGTATAGGCAGTAGAGTAGGAGAAAGTATAGGAGGAAGTGTAGAAGTAGGTCCAGGAAAAGGACTGTATGTAGACGAACTGTAACAGATTGAGGAAATAATCATTTTTGGTGCGTTTCAGGCATGTTACATGAGGTATTTATCAATTGTTTTGACTGAATCATACAGGTAATTATAATAAGAACTCTGGGTTTGCCGTAGATATGTATAAGGATCTATAATTCATAGAAAAACATATGTGTATCTTCTTGTTCTATGAATAAAATATGTGTTCCGTTACTTTGAATGGTGTTTGTTTTTCTGAGACCGAACATTGAATGGGTTGTGGCTGTTGGCTGTTGATAAGCCAATATTTTGAATGATCCTGTTGCCGTTAGCTATTGTTTATGCAAATATTATAATGAACTTGTTACTGTTAGTTGTTGTTTGGTCCGTGACCAATTGACATATCTTCTACTGGGTCGTAGATCCTACTGGTCGCATATTATTACTAACGTCACTCACAACTATGCTGCTGTTGATACGGTTGTTAGATCTGCTTGACAACAGTTTGACAGAATTGACGTCCTTCTTTATAATACTAGTTTAAGAGATAATGTTAACATTGCTCTAGATTTGGAGGATATATTACCAAGAAATGGTGACTTCATCAGAGAAATGACTTAAGAGAAAGGAACGGTGAAACCGTAAGCAGTCCGTTGAAGAAGAAAGCGTGATTATTGCGGATGAAACAACGAAGATAGAAAAAGGATGTGGATGTGGATGCGGATGGCGATGTGGATGAAAACAATGCGTTAAATATGCAGTCTCCAGAGACGTTTGTGAGTAATTCGCAGACGGAGGAAAATGCATTTTTTTTTATCGAGTAATGCAAAGGTTGTTTGAAACAGACACAGTTACGGAGACTCAGGATGAGACAGTGCCGTCAGAGACAGTCGATTTGGAGAAGAATAAAGTTAGTTAAGACACAGACCCGCCTAATTCCCTTACATGCGGATCTTGTATTTGAGAGGGGGAGAGATTCTGTCACAAGATAGAAAAGCTTTGTTAAAATCATGGATTTTAAATTCACCTACTGGAAGACGTTGTTCATATACAGCTGACTTCAGGTGGGACCTATGCGAGGGAGATAATGATCTTAATATTTCAAAATTGACAGTCAAGAAGCACGAATTGAGCTTTTCTGATCAAGGAGCGAGCCTATAAGGATCCTGATCGTGCCTATTCATAAGACATTTAAGTTTGAAGCGCCTGTCTCCATTTGACAGCCATAAGCCGAGTGTGAAGAAGGAGGAGGTTTATTTTGTGAAGGTGAAGCTGAGTATAGGGAGTGCAGAGAGTTTGTTGAAAGCCTTGACTGAAATGGAAAGTAGAGATAAGAAGGATTCCTTGAAGAGCTCGCCATAGGTAACCCGTCCATTTGAAAGGCTAGCCAAGCCTTGGACGACAACAGTTATAACTATTGTCCATTGCTCAAAATTTTCCAGAATCTACAGACTGTGCAGGAGAAGGAGAAATCTATGGACTCTGCAGGTTGAAGGATTGAGTCCCCAAAACCTTTTGTGGAAGGTGAGCGCATATTTTGGTAAAAGAGAGCTGTGTTCATCATCAACACCGTCTTAGCTCAGCTGGTAGAGCTGCACTTCATTTTTGGGATCAGAGGTATGTTTTGTTACAGTATTTTAGATCAGAATGTTGTTTTTACTGAGATAATACACTGTGTGGCGTTACAAATAGAAGGAAATAGATTGGAGTGGTTGAAGCTACCACCGCTGCTATAAAAGAAAAAAAAAAAAAAAAAGTTTGTGATGAGACTGAAAGATATAAGGAAAAGATTCTGGGGAAGGTATTGTATGGAGACTAAGGTCAGCAAGTCAGGATATTTGATCAGAGATTTATTTTGAAGTTTCCAGATTAGTTCGAAATGCATCATTTGGTATCAGAGCTCAAGGTTCGAGTTCTTGGAGAAGCAATGACATCAAGGAATTAGGTATGAATGTTTTGTGAAAATATTGTTCTGAAGAAATTGTATTATTTGCATTTATAAAGTTGGAAAAGGTAGAGATTTTTGTATTTTGATGAAGAATAGAATAGCAGTAAGGCTTGGAAGGTTTGAGAGAGAAGTGAAAAAAAAAAAAAAAAAAACCTTGAAGTGGAAAGAAAGGAGTGAGTAACAAGAGAAAGTCCAAAAGCCATAGAGGCTTGAAGAACAAAGAAAGAGAGCTAGTAAGCTCCTGGAAAAAGGAAAAGATAGAAGTTTGTATTCTTCTGATCAGTGCTTGATAGAGATAATGTATTTTGTAAAGTTGCAGGTTCAAGGCAGTCAAGCCATTGAGGCTTAAGAGGAGAAGAAGCCAAGGAAGGCTTAGTGGAAGAGCTAAGAGAAGCTCTAGAAGAAGAGCAAAGGGAATTGCTCAAAAAGAAGAAGAAGATCCAAAAAGAAATTTGGATAGCTTGCCAAAAGACTAAGGTGAAACAGACTTAGGTGAGGTAAAGAATGGAGATTGAAGAATTGAGAAGAGTGATAGAGGGACTGCCTAGAAGAAACGTGAACCAGATAAAGAGAGAGAAACAAGAAAAAGAAGAAAGAAAGAGACAAAAAGAGGAAGAATACCAAAGAGAAGTGAATGAGATAAAGGCAAGGATAGCCATGATAAAATGCATGGTAGAAAATATGGAAAACCCATGGCAAGGATGGGTAATGAAGAAGAAAAGAGTAAGATGGCCAATTAGATCATTGATGGAGAGAAAAAGAAGAACAAGGCTAAGAGTTGCCTTAAGGAGAGAGATGAAGAAGCATAAACAAAAGGATAAGCTCAAGAATGAAGAGCTTGAAGAGAAATTTCAGTTTGAAGAAGTTCAGTATGAGACGGATCTCATCATTGAAGAGATGGACAAACAGCAAGTAATCAAGTGGCCAAATGTTTTTGTATCTGACATTTCATTTGATGTTTTGTTTATAGGAAAGCAAATTGAGGAGGAAGGAAAAACATATGATCCAATGAAGATGTTCATGGATCAAGGAGGTGAAGCATTTCATGAGAGAGTGCTTAGACAAGAAGAAGAGGCTTGTTGTAATGCCTCAAGTGATGAAGACATGAAGAAGGATCAGCATAAAGAGTTGATTAAGCAGGAGGAAGAAGTCCTTACTCAAGAGGACAAAAGAAATGAAGAGTTGCATGTTGATGAAGAACAAAGGTATAGTGATCAAATTTCAGCCTTGGAAAAGATTGGAGATGACAATTTTCAGTTGCATAATATTGATAGAGTTGATTTTGATTCAAATGTACTAATCACTAAGGAAGAAGATCTACAATATGAAGGAGAAATGTGGCAGTTTGATCAAGCATTTACAGGTGAAGGAGAGTTGTTTGATAAGAAACAAGAAGGGGTAGAACAGCTGCAAGAAGAAGATGGAGAGAAGGCTAAATACTTAGTCTTGACAATTGAGGAAAATATCTTGAAGGAGATAGAAAAACTTGATGGAGAGTTTCTAGTTGAGGAACCAAACAAGATTTTTGTATATCAAAGTAAAGAGCAGTTGTTGGAAGAGTTGGCAGCCTTAGAATATGCCATTAACCATGAAGAGAATACCAAAATTTGTCCTATGACAAGATTTGAGGAGGCAGAACATTGCTGTGGAGAAGAAATGAAGACAAAGGACCAAAAAGTCATATTGGAACAGCAAGTACGGGTTCAGAAATTTGAAGAGACCCAAGGGTCTCAAATGTTTGTTTCTAACTTTGCTTTGAATGCTGATTGTACAGGTTTGCTTGATAAGGAGGTGAAGTACTTGGAGAAGAGAGCTCTTCTAAGAATGGAAGCTGATATCCTCATTCAAGAGGATGAATATGAAAAGAAGAAGACTGTAAAGAAGATGAAGAGGCAGCAAGATGTACTTTGGAAGATAAAGATAGCAAGCAAAAACAAACACAAGTGTGGAAGTCAAGAACATGCACATTTGTATGAAATATTGAATGAAGAGGACATTTATTTTGCAAAAGTTTTTGGGCAAACAAATGAAACTCATGAACAGGAGTTCATGAAACTTTTTAAGCCCAGGAATCTGATGCAGGAGCATCGAATGCTTAGATATGCTAGGGATATTTAAAAAAAAAAAAAAAAAAAAAAATCAAATTGTGGACGCTTGTCAAAAGGAGAGGATAGGCTTATTTGGGTATTTAGTTATTGATAATCATGTTATCATGTAAAATCAAAGGAGTCAGCCATAAGTGGCGAAGGATTGTTAGTGGTTAAATAAGTCTATGTTTAAAACATTTGTTGAGTTTTTCTAGGTGTTGGTTGAATGTTATTTCAAGTAAATTAGGACTATTTCAAGATTGTGGGGCGTAGTATAGGCAGTAGAGTAGGAGAAAGTATAGGAGGAAGTGTAGAAGTAGGTCCAGGAAAAGGACTGTATGTAGACGAACTGTAACAGATTGAGGAAATAATCATTTTTGGTGCGTTTCAGGCATGTTACATGAGGTATTTATCAATTGTTTTGACTGAATCATACAGGTAATTATAATAAGAACTCTGGGTTTGCCGTAGATATGTATAAGGATCTATAATTCATAGAAAAACATATGTGTATCTTCTTGTTCTATGAATAAAATATGTGTTCCGTTACTTTGAATGGTGTTTGTTTTTCTGAGACCGAACATTGAATGGGTTGTGGCTGTTGGCTGTTGATAAGCCAATATTTTGAATGATCCTGTTGCCGTTAGCTATTGTTTATGCAAATATTATAATGAACTTGTTACTGTTAGTTGTTGTTTGGTCCGTGACCAATTGACATATCTTCTACTGGGTCGTAGATCCTACTGGTCGCATATTATTACTAACGTCACTCACAACTATGCTGCTGTTGATACGGTTGTTAGATCTGCTTGACAACAGTTTGACAGAATTGACGTCCTTCTTTATAATACTAGTTTAAGAGATAATGTTAACATTGCTCTAGATTTGGAGGATATATTACCAAGAAATGGTGACTTCATCAGAGAAATGACTTAAGAGAAAGGAACGGTGAAACCGTAAGCAGTCCGTTGAAGAAGAAAGCGTGATTATTGCGGATGAAACAACGAAGATAGAAAAAGGATGTGGATGTGGATGCGGATGGCAATGTGGATGAAAACAATGCGTTAAATATGCAGTCTCCAGAGACGTTTGTGAGTAATTCGCAGACGGAGGAAAATGCATTTTTTTTTATCGAGTAATGCAAAGGTTGTTTGAAACAGACACAGTTACGGAGACTCAGGATGAGACAGTGCCGTCAGAGACAGTCGATTTGGAGAAGAATAAAGTTAGTTAAGACACAGACCCGCCTAATTCCCTTACATGCGGATCTTGTATTTGAGAGGGGGAGAGATTCTGTCACAAGATAGAAAAGCTTTGTTAAAATCATGGATTTTAAATTCACCTACTGGAAGACGTTGTTCATATACAGCTGACTTCAGGTGGGACCTATGCGAGGGAGATAATGATCTTAATATTTCAAAATTGACAGTCAAGAAGCACGAATTGAGCTTTTCTGATCAAGGAGCGAGCCTATAAGGATCCTGATCGTGCCTATTCATAAGACATTTAAGTTTGAAGCGCCTGTCTCCATTTGACAGCCATAAGCCGAGTGTGAAGAAGGAGGAGGTTTATTTTGTGAAGGTGAAGCTGAGTATAGGGAGTGCAGAGAGTTTGTTGAAAGCCTTGACTGAAATGGAAAGTAGAGATAAGAAGGATTCCTTGAAGAGCTCGCCATAGGTAACCCGTCCATTTGAAAGGCTAGCCAAGCCTTGGACGACAACAGTTATAACTATTGTCCATTGCTCAAAATTTTCCAGAATCTACAGACTGTGCAGGAGAAGGAGAAATCTATGGACTCTGCAGGTTGAAGGATTGAGTCCCCAAAACCTTTTGTGGAAGGTGAGCGCATATTTTGGTAAAAGAGAGCTGTGTTCATCATCAACACCGTCTTAGCTCAGCTGGTAGAGCTGCACTTCATTTTTGGGATCAGAGGTATGTTTTGTTACAGTATTTTAGATCAGAATGTTGTTTTTACTGAGATAATACACTGTGTGGCGTTACAAATAGAAGGAAATAGATTGGAGTGGTTGAAGCTACCACCGCTGCTATAAAAGAAAAAAAAAAAAAAAAAGTTTGTGATGAGACTGAAAGATATAAGGAAAAGATTCTGGGGAAGGTATTGTATGGAGACTAAGGTCAGCAAGTCAGGATATTTGATCAGAGATTTATTTTGAAGTTTCCAGATTAGTTCGAAATGCATCATTTGGTATCAGAGCTCAAGGTTCGAGTTCTTGGAGAAGCAATGACATCAAGGAATTAGGTATGAATGTTTTGTGAAAATATTGTTCTGAAGAAATTGTATTATTTGCATTTATAAAGTTGGAAAAGGTAGAGATTTTTGTATTTTGATGAAGAATAGAATAGCAGTAAGGCTTGGAAGGTTTGAGAGAGAAGTGAAAAAAAAAAAAAAAAAACCTTGAAGTGGAAAGAAAGGAGTGAGTAACAAGAGAAAGTCCAAAAGCCATAGAGGCTTGAAGAACAAAGAAAGAGAGCTAGTAAGCTCCTGGAAAAAGGAAAAGATAGAAGTTTGTATTCTTCTGATCAGTGCTTGATAGAGATAATGTATTTTGTAAAGTTGCAGGTTCAAGGCAGTCAAGCCATTGAGGCTTAAGAGGAGAAGAAGCCAAGGAAGGCTTAGTGGAAGAGCTAAGAGAAGCTCTAGAAGAAGAGCAAAGGGAATTGCTCAAAAAGAAGAAGAAGATCCAAAAAGAAATTTGGATAGCTTGCCAAAAGACTAAGGTGAAACAGACTTAGGTGAGGTAAAGAATGGAGATTGAAGAATTGAGAAGAGTGATAGAGGGACTGCCTAGAAGAAACGTGAACCAGATAAAGAGAGAGAAACAAGAAAAAGAAGAAAGAAAGAGACAAAAAGAGGAAGAATACCAAAGAGAAGTGAATGAGATAAAGGCAAGGATAGCCATGATAAAATGCATGGTAGAAAATATGGAAAACCCATGGCAAGGATGGGTAATGAAGAAGAAAAGAGTAAGATGGCCAATTAGATCATTGATGGAGAGAAAAAGAAGAACAAGGCTAAGAGTTGCCTTAAGGAGAGAGATGAAGAAGCATAAACAAAAGGATAAGCTCAAGAATGAAGAGCTTGAAGAGAAATTTCAGTTTGAAGAAGTTCAGTATGAGACGGATCTCATCATTGAAGAGATGGACAAACAGCAAGTAATCAAGTGGCCAAATGTTTTTGTATCTGACATTTCATTTGATGTTTTGTTTATAGGAAAGCAAATTGAGGAGGAAGGAAAAACATATGATCCAATGAAGATGTTCATGGATCAAGGAGGTGAAGCATTTCATGAGAGAGTGCTTAGACAAGAAGAAGAGGCTTGTTGTAATGCCTCAAGTGATGAAGACATGAAGAAGGATCAGCATAAAGAGTTGATTAAGTAGGAGGAAGAAGTCCTTACTCAAGAGGACAAAAGAAATGAAGAGTTGCATGTTGATGAAGAACAAAGGTATAGTGATCAAATTTCAGCCTTGGAAAAGATTGGAGATGACAATTTTCAGTTGCATAATATTGATAGAGTTGATTTTGATTCAAATGTACTAATCACTAAGGAAGAAGATCTACAATATGAAGGAGAAATGTGGCAGTTTGATCAAGCATTTACAGGTGAAGGAGAGTTGTTTGATAAGAAACAAGAAGGGGTAGAACAGCTGCAAGAAGAAGATGGAGAGAAGGCTAAATACTTAGTCTTGACAATTGAGGAAAATATCTTGAAGGAGATAGAAAAACTTGATGGAGAGTTTCTAGTTGAGGAACCAAACAAGATTTTTGTATATCAAAGTAAAGAGCAGTTGTTGGAAGAGTTGGCAGCCTTAGAATATGCCATTAACCATGAAGAGAATACCAAAATTTGTCCTATGACAAGATTTGAGGAGGCAGAACATTGCTGTGGAGAAGAAATGAAGACAAAGGACCAAAAAGTCATATTGGAACAGCAAGTACGGGTTCAGAAATTTGAAGAGACCCAAGGGTCTCAAATGTTTGTTTCTAACTTTGCTTTGAATGCTGATTGTACAGGTTTGCTTGATAAGGAGGTGAAGTACTTGGAGAAGAGAGCTCTTCTAAGAATGGAAGCTGATATCCTCATTCAAGAGGATGAATATGAAAAGAAGAAGACTGTAAAGAAGATGAAGAGGCAGCAAGATGTACTTTGGAAGATAAAGATAGCAAGCAAAAACAAACACAAGTGTGGAAGTCAAGAACATGCACATTTGTATGAAATATTGAATGAAGAGGACATTTATTTTGCAAAAGTTTTTGGGCAAACAAATGAAACTCATGAACAGGAGTTCATGAAAATTTTTAAGCCCAGGAATCTGATGCAGGAGCATCGAATGCTTAGATATGCTAGGGATATTTAAAAAAAAAAAAAAAAAAAAAAATCAAATTGTGGACGCTTGTCAAAAGGAGAGGATAGGCTTATTTGGGTATTTAGTTATTGATAATCATGTTATCATGTAAAATCAAAGGAGTCAGCCATAAGTGGCGAAGGATTGTTAGTGGTTAAATAAGTCTATGTTTAAAACATTTGTTGAGTTTTTCTAGGTGTTGGTTGAATGTTATTTCAAGTAAATTAGGACTATTTCAAGATTGTGGGGCGTAGTATAGGCAGTAGAGTAGGAGAAAGTATAGGAGGAAGTGTAGAAGTAGGTCCAGGAAAAGGACTGTATGTAGACGAACTGTAACAGATTGAGGAAATAATCATTTTTGGTGCGTTTCAGGCATGTTACATGAGGTATTTATCAATTGTTTTGACTGAATCATACAGGTAATTATAATAAGAACTCTGGGTTTGCCGTAGATATGTATAAGGATCTATAATTCATAGAAAAACATATGTGTATCTTCTTGTTCTATGAATAAAATATGTGTTCCGTTACTTTGAATGGTGTTTGTTTTTCTGAGACCGAACATTGAATGGGTTGTGGCTGTTGGCTGTTGATAAGCCAATATTTTGAATGATCCTGTTGCCGTTAGCTATTGTTTATGCAAATATTATAATGAACTTGTTACTGTTAGTTGTTGTTTGGTCCGTGACCAATTGACATATCTTCTACTGGGTCGTAGATCCTACTGGTCGCATATTATTACTAACGTCACTCACAACTATGCTGCTGTTGATACGGTTGTTAGATCTGCTTGACAACAGTTTGACAGAATTGACGTCCTTCTTTATAATACTAGTTTAAGAGATAATGTTAACATTGCTCTAGATTTGGAGGATATATTACCAAGAAATGGTGACTTCATCAGAGAAATGACTTAAGAGAAAGGAACGGTGAAACCGTAAGCAGTCCGTTGAAGAAGAAAGCGTGATTATTGCGGATGAAACAACGAAGATAGAAAAAGGATGTGGATGTGGATGCGGATGGCGATGTGGATGAAAACAATGCGTTAAATATGCAGTCTCCAGAGACGTTTGTGAGTAATTCGCAGACGGAGGAAAATGCATTTTTTTTTATCGAGTAATGCAAAGGTTGTTTGAAACAGACACAGTTACGGAGACTCAGGATGAGACAGTGCCGTCAGAGACAGTCGATTTGGAGAAGAATAAAGTTAGTTAAGACACAGACCCGCCTAATTCCCTTACATGCGGATCTTGTATTTGAGAGGGGGAGAGATTCTGTCACAAGATAGAAAAGCTTTGTTAAAATCATGGATTTTAAATTCACCTACTGGAAGACGTTGTTCATATACAGCTGACTTCAGGTGGGACCTATGCGAGGGAGATAATGATCTTAATATTTCAAAATTGACAGTCAAGAAGCACGAATTGAGCTTTTCTGATCAAGGAGCGAGCCTATAAGGATCCTGATCGTGCCTATTCATAAGACATTTAAGTTTGAAGCGCCTGTCTCCATTTGACAGCCATAAGCCGAGTGTGAAGAAGGAGGAGGTTTATTTTGTGAAGGTGAAGCTGAGTATAGGGAGTGCAGAGAGTTTGTTGAAAGCCTTGACTGAAATGGAAAGTAGAGATAAGAAGGATTCCTTGAAGAGCTCGCCATAGGTAACCCGTCCATTTGAAAGGCTAGCCAAGCCTTGGACGACAACAGTTATAACTATTGTCCATTGCTCAAAATTTTCCAGAATCTACAGACTGTGCAGGAGAAGGAGAAATCTATGGACTCTGCAGGTTGAAGGATTGAGTCCCCAAAACCTTTTGTGGAAGGTGAGCGCATATTTTGGTAAAAGAGAGCTGTGTTCATCATCAACACCGTCTTAGCTCAGCTGGTAGAGCTGCACTTCATTTTTGGGATCAGAGGTATGTTTTGTTACAGTATTTTAGATCAGAATGTTGTTTTTACTGAGATAATACACTGTGTGGCGTTACAAATAGAAGGAAATAGATTGGAGTGGTTGAAGCTACCACCGCTGCTATAAAAGAAAAAAAAAAAAAAAAGTTTGTGATGAGACTGAAAGATATAAGGAAAAGATTCTGGGGAAGGTATTGTATGGAGACTAAGGTCAGCAAGTCAGGATATTTGATCAGAGATTTATTTTGAAGTTTCCAGATTAGTTCGAAATGCATCATTTGGTATCAGAGCTCAAGGTTCGAGTTCTTGGAGAAGCAATGACATCAAGGAATTAGGTATGAATGTTTTGTGAAAATATTGTTCTGAAGAAATTGTATTATTTGCATTTATAAAGTTGGAAAAGGTAGAGATTTTTGTATTTTGATGAAGAATAGAATAGCAGTAAGGCTTGGAAGGTTTGAGAGAGAAGTGAAAAAAAAAAAAAAAAAACCTTGAAGTGGAAAGAAAGGAGTGAGTAACAAGAGAAAGTCCAAAAGCCATAGAGGCTTGAAGAACAAAGAAAGAGAGCTAGTAAGCTCCTGGAAAAAGGAAAAGATAGAAGTTTGTATTCTTCTGATCAGTGCTTGATAGAGATAATGTATTTTGTAAAGTTGCAGGTTCAAGGCAGTCAAGCCATTGAGGCTTAAGAGGAGAAGAAGCCAAGGAAGGCTTAGTGGAAGAGCTAAGAGAAGCTCTAGAAGAAGAGCAAAGGGAATTGCTCAAAAAGAAGAAGAAGATCCAAAAAGAAATTTGGATAGCTTGCCAAAAGACTAAGGTGAAACAGACTTAGGTGAGGTAAAGAATGGAGATTGAAGAATTGAGAAGAGTGATAGAGGGACTGCCTAGAAGAAACGTGAACCAGATAAAGAGAGAGAAACAAGAAAAAGAAGAAAGAAAGAGACAAAAAGAGGAAGAATACCAAAGAGAAGTGAATGAGATAAAGGCAAGGATAGCCATGATAAAATGCATGGTAGAAAATATGGAAAACCCATGGCAAGGATGGGTAATGAAGAAGAAAAGAGTAAGATGGCCAATTAGATCATTGATGGAGAGAAAAAGAAGAACAAGGCTAAGAGTTGCCTTAAGGAGAGAGATGAAGAAGCATAAACAAAAGGATAAGCTCAAGAATGAAGAGCTTGAAGAGAAATTTCAGTTTGAAGAAGTTCAGTATGAGACGGATCTCATCATTGAAGAGATGGACAAACAGCAAGTAATCAAGTGGCCAAATGTTTTTGTATCTGACATTTCATTTGATGTTTTGTTTATAGGAAAGCAAATTGAGGAGGAAGGAAAAACATATGATCCAATGAAGATGTTCATGGATCAAGGAGGTGAAGCATTTCATGAGAGAGTGCTTAGACAAGAAGAAGAGGCTTGTTGTAATGCCTCAAGTGATGAAGACATGAAGAAGGATCAGCATAAAGAGTTGATTAAGCAGGAGGAAGAAGTCCTTACTCAAGAGGACAAAAGAAATGAAGAGTTGCATGTTGATGAAGAACAAAGGTATAGTGATCAAATTTCAGCCTTGGAAAAGATTGGAGATGACAATTTTCAGTTGCATAATATTGATAGAGTTGATTTTGATTCAAATGTACTAATCACTAAGGAAGAAGATCTACAATATGAAGGAGAAATGTGGCAGTTTGATCAAGCATTTACAGGTGAAGGAGAGTTGTTTGATAAGAAACAAGAAGGGGTAGAACAGCTGCAAGAAGAAGATGGAGAGAAGGCTAAATACTTAGTCTTGACAATTGAGGAAAATATCTTGAAGGAGATAGAAAAACTTGATGGAGAGTTTCTAGTTGAGGAACCAAACAAGATTTTTGTATATCAAAGTAAAGAGCAGTTGTTGGAAGAGTTGGCAGCCTTAGAATATGCCATTAACCATGAAGAGAATACCAAAATTTGTCCTATGACAAGATTTGAGGAGGCAGAACATTGCTGTGGAGAAGAAATGAAGACAAAGGACCAAAAAGTCATATTGGAACAGCAAGTACGGGTTCAGAAATTTGAAGAGACCCAAGGGTCTCAAATGTTTGTTTCTAACTTTGCTTTGAATGCTGATTGTACAGGTTTGCTTGATAAGGAGGTGAAGTACTTGGAGAAGAGAGCTCTTCTAAGAATGGAAGCTGATATCCTCATTCAAGAGGATGAATATGAAAAGAAGAAGACTGTAAAGAAGATGAAGAGGCAGCAAGATGTACTTTGGAAGATAAAGATAGCAAGCAAAAACAAACACAAGTGTGGAAGTCAAGAACATGCACATTTGTATGAAATATTGAATGAAGAGGACATTTATTTTGCAAAAGTTTTTGGGCAAACAAATGAAACTCATGAACAGGAGTTCATGAAACTTTTTAAGCCCAGGAATCTGATGCAGGAGCATCGAATGCTTAGATATGCTAGGGATATTTAAAAAAAAAAAAAAAAAAAAAAATCAAATTGTGGACGCTTGTCAAAAGGAGAGGATAGGCTTATTTGGGTATTTAGTTATTGATAATCATGTTATCATGTAAAATCAAAGGAGTCAGCCATAAGTGGCGAAGGATTGTTAGTGGTTAAATAAGTCTATGTTTAAAACATTTGTTGAGTTTTTCTAGGTGTTGGTTGAATGTTATTTCAAGTAAATTAGGACTATTTCAAGATTGTGGGGCGTAGTATAGGCAGTAGAGTAGGAGAAAGTATAGGAGGAAGTGTAGAAGTAGGTCCAGGAAAAGGACTGTATGTAGACGAACTGTAACAGATTGAGGAAATAATCATTTTTGGTGCGTTTCAGGCATGTTACATGAGGTATTTATCAATTGTTTTGACTGAATCATACAGGTAATTATAATAAGAACTCTGGGTTTGCCGTAGATATGTATAAGGATCTATAATTCATAGAAAAACATATGTGTATCTTCTTGTTCTATGAATAAAATATGTGTTCCGTTACTTTGAATGGTGTTTGTTTTTCTGAGACCGAACATTGAATGGGTTGTGGCTGTTGGCTGTTGATAAGCCAATATTTTGAATGATCCTGTTGCCGTTAGCTATTGTTTATGCAAATATTATAATGAACTTGTTACTGTTAGTTGTTGTTTGGTCCGTGACCAATTGACATATCTTCTACTGGGTCGTAGATCCTACTGGTCGCATATTATTACTAACGTCACTCACAACTATGCTGCTGTTGATACGGTTGTTAGATCTGCTTGACAACAGTTTGACAGAATTGACGTCCTTCTTTATAATACTAGTTTAAGAGATAATGTTAACATTGCTCTAGATTTGGAGGATATATTACCAAGAAATGGTGACTTCATCAGAGAAATGACTTAAGAGAAAGGAACGGTGAAACCGTAAGCAGTCCGTTGAAGAAGAAAGCGTGATTATTGCGGATGAAACAACGAAGATAGAAAAAGGATGTGGATGTGGATGCGGATGGCGATGTGGATGAAAACAATGCGTTAAATATGCAGTCTCCAGAGACGTTTGTGAGTAATTCGCAGACGGAGGAAAATGCATTTTTTTTTATCGAGTAATGCAAAGGTTGTTTGAAACAGACACAGTTACGGAGACTCAGGATGAGACAGTGCCGTCAGAGACAGTCGATTTGGAGAAGAATAAAGTTAGTTAAGACACAGACCCGCCTAATTCCCTTACATGCGGATCTTGTATTTGAGAGGGGGAGAGATTCTGTCACAAGATAGAAAAGCTTTGTTAAAATCATGGATTTTAAATTCACCTACTGGAAGACGTTGTTCATATACAGCTGACTTCAGGTGGGACCTATGCGAGGGAGATAATGATCTTAATATTTCAAAATTGACAGTCAAGAAGCACGAATTGAGCTTTTCTGATCAAGGAGCGAGCCTATAAGGATCCTGATCGTGCCTATTCATAAGACATTTAAGTTTGAAGCGCCTGTCTCCATTTGACAGCCATAAGCCGAGTGTGAAGAAGGAGGAGGTTTATTTTGTGAAGGTGAAGCTGAGTATAGGGAGTGCAGAGAGTTTGTTGAAAGCCTTGACTGAAATGGAAAGTAGAGATAAGAAGGATTCCTTGAAGAGCTCGCCATAGGTAACCCGTCCATTTGAAAGGCTAGCCAAGCCTTGGACGACAACAGTTATAACTATTGTCCATTGCTCAAAATTTTCCAGAATCTACAGACTGTGCAGGAGAAGGAGAAATCTATGGACTCTGCAGGTTGAAGGATTGAGTCCCCAAAACCTTTTGTGGAAGGTGAGCGCATATTTTGGTAAAAGAGAGCTGTGTTCATCATCAACACCGTCTTAGCTCAGCTGGTAGAGCTGCACTTCATTTTTGGGATCAGAGGTATGTTTTGTTACAGTATTTTAGATCAGAATGTTGTTTTTACTGAGATAATACACTGTGTGGCGTTACAAATAGAAGGAAATAGATTGGAGTGGTTGAAGCTACCACCGCTGCTATAAAAGAAAAAAAAAAAAAAAAGTTTGTGATGAGACTGAAAGATATAAGGAAAAGATTCTGGGGAAGGTATTGTATGGAGACTAAGGTCAGCAAGTCAGGATATTTGATCAGAGATTTATTTTGAAGTTTCCAGATTAGTTCGAAATGCATCATTTGGTATCAGAGCTCAAGGTTCGAGTTCTTGGAGAAGCAATGACATCAAGGAATTAGGTATGAATGTTTTGTGAAAATATTGTTCTGAAGAAATTGTATTATTTGCATTTATAAAGTTGGAAAAGGTAGAGATTTTTGTATTTTGATGAAGAATAGAATAGCAGTAAGGCTTGGAAGGTTTGAGAGAGAAGTGAAAAAAAAAAAAAAAAAACCTTGAAGTGGAAAGAAAGGAGTGAGTAACAAGAGAAAGTCCAAAAGCCATAGAGGCTTGAAGAACAAAGAAAGAGAGCTAGTAAGCTCCTGGAAAAAGGAAAAGATAGAAGTTTGTATTCTTCTGATCAGTGCTTGATAGAGATAATGTATTTTGTAAAGTTGCAGGTTCAAGGCAGTCAAGCCATTGAGGCTTAAGAGGAGAAGAAGCCAAGGAAGGCTTAGTGGAAGAGCTAAGAGAAGCTCTAGAAGAAGAGCAAAGGGAATTGCTCAAAAAGAAGAAGAAGATCCAAAAAGAAATTTGGATAGCTTGCCAAAAGACTAAGGTGAAACAGACTTAGGTGAGGTAAAGAATGGAGATTGAAGAATTGAGAAGAGTGATAGAGGGACTGCCTAGAAGAAACGTGAACCAGATAAAGAGAGAGAAACAAGAAAAAGAAGAAAGAAAGAGACAAAAAGAGGAAGAATACCAAAGAGAAGTGAATGAGATAAAGGCAAGGATAGCCATGATAAAATGCATGGTAGAAAATATGGAAAACCCATGGCAAGGATGGGTAATGAAGAAGAAAAGAGTAAGATGGCCAATTAGATCATTGATGGAGAGAAAAAGAAGAACAAGGCTAAGAGTTGCCTTAAGGAGAGAGATGAAGAAGCATAAACAAAAGGATAAGCTCAAGAATGAAGAGCTTGAAGAGAAATTTCAGTTTGAAGAAGTTCAGTATGAGACGGATCTCATCATTGAAGAGATGGACAAACAGCAAGTAATCAAGTGGCCAAATGTTTTTGTATCTGACATTTCATTTGATGTTTTGTTTATAGGAAAGCAAATTGAGGAGGAAGGAAAAACATATGATCCAATGAAGATGTTCATGGATCAAGGAGGTGAAGCATTTCATGAGAGAGTGCTTAGACAAGAAGAAGAGGCTTGTTGTAATGCCTCAAGTGATGAAGACATGAAGAAGGATCAGCATAAAGAGTTGATTAAGCAGGAGGAAGAAGTCCTTACTCAAGAGGACAAAAGAAATGAAGAGTTGCATGTTGATGAAGAACAAAGGTATAGTGATCAAATTTCAGCCTTGGAAAAGATTGGAGATGACAATTTTCAGTTGCATAATATTGATAGAGTTGATTTTGATTCAAATGTACTAATCACTAAGGAAGAAGATCTACAATATGAAGGAGAAATGTGGCAGTTTGATCAAGCATTTACAGGTGAAGGAGAGTTGTTTGATAAGAAACAAGAAGGGGTAGAACAGCTGCAAGAAGAAGATGGAGAGAAGGCTAAATACTTAGTCTTGACAATTGAGGAAAATATCTTGAAGGAGATAGAAAAACTTGATGGAGAGTTTCTAGTTGAGGAACCAAACAAGATTTTTGTATATCAAAGTAAAGAGCAGTTGTTGGAAGAGTTGGCAGCCTTAGAATATGCCATTAACCATGAAGAGAATACCAAAATTTGTCCTATGACAAGATTTGAGGAGGCAGAACATTGCTGTGGAGAAGAAATGAAGACAAAGGACCAAAAAGTCATATTGGAACAGCAAGTACGGGTTCAGAAATTTGAAGAGACCCAAGGGTCTCAAATGTTTGTTTCTAACTTTGCTTTGAATGCTGATTGTACAGGTTTGCTTGATAAGGAGGTGAAGTACTTGGAGAAGAGAGCTCTTCTAAGAATGGAAGCTGATATCCTCATTCAAGAGGATGAATATGAAAAGAAGAAGACTGTAAAGAAGATGAAGAGGCAGCAAGATGTACTTTGGAAGATAAAGATAGCAAGCAAAAACAAACACAAGTGTGGAAGTCAAGAACATGCACATTTGTATGAAATATTGAATGAAGAGGACATTTATTTTGCAAAAGTTTTTGGGCAAACAAATGAAACTCATGAACAGGAGTTCATGAAACTTTTTAAGCCCAGGAATCTGATGCAGGAGCATCGAATGCTTAGATATGCTAGGGATATTTAAAAAAAAAAAAAAAAAAAAAAATCAAATTGTGGACGCTTGTCAAAAGGAGAGGATAGGCTTATTTGGGTATTTAGTTATTGATAATCATGTTATCATGTAAAATCAAAGGAGTCAGCCATAAGTGGCGAAGGATTGTTAGTGGTTAAATAAGTCTATGTTTAAAACATTTGTTGAGTTTTTCTAGGTGTTGGTTGAATGTTATTTCAAGTAAATTAGGACTATTTCAAGATTGTGGGGCGTAGTATAGGCAGTAGAGTAGGAGAAAGTATAGGAGGAAGTGTAGAAGTAGGTCCAGGAAAAGGACTGTATGTAGACGAACTGTAACAGATTGAGGAAATAATCATTTTTGGTGCGTTTCAGGCATGTTACATGAGGTATTTATCAATTGTTTTGACTGAATCATACAGGTAATTATAATAAGAACTCTGGGTTTGCCGTAGATATGTATAAGGATCTATAATTCATAGAAAAACATATGTGTATCTTCTTGTTCTATGAATAAAATATGTGTTCCGTTACTTTGAATGGTGTTTGTTTTTCTGAGACCGAACATTGAATGGGTTGTGGCTGTTGGCTGTTGATAAGCCAATATTTTGAATGATCCTGTTGCCGTTAGCTATTGTTTATGCAAATATTATAATGAACTTGTTACTGTTAGTTGTTGTTTGGTCCGTGACCAATTGACATATCTTCTACTGGGTCGTAGATCCTACTGGTCGCATATTATTACTAACGTCACTCACAACTATGCTGCTGTTGATACGGTTGTTAGATCTGCTTGACAACAGTTTGACAGAATTGACGTCCTTCTTTATAATACTAGTTTAAGAGATAATGTTAACATTGCTCTAGATTTGGAGGATATATTACCAAGAAATGGTGACTTCATCAGAGAAATGACTTAAGAGAAAGGAACGGTGAAACCGTAAGCAGTCCGTTGAAGAAGAAAGCGTGATTATTGCGGATGAAACAACGAAGATAGAAAAAGGATGTGGATGTGGATGCGGATGGCGATGTGGATGAAAACAATGCGTTAAATATGCAGTCTCCAGAGACGTTTGTGAGTAATTCGCAGACGGAGGAAAATGCATTTTTTTTTATCGAGTAATGCAAAGGTTGTTTGAAACAGACACAGTTACGGAGACTCAGGATGAGACAGTGCCGTCAGAGACAGTCGATTTGGAGAAGAATAAAGTTAGTTAAGACACAGACCCGCCTAATTCCCTTACATGCGGATCTTGTATTTGAGAGGGGGAGAGATTCTGTCACAAGATAGAAAAGCTTTGTTAAAATCATGGATTTTAAATTCACCTACTGGAAGACGTTGTTCATATACAGCTGACTTCAGGTGGGACCTATGCGAGGGAGATAATGATCTTAATATTTCAAAATTGACAGTCAAGAAGCACGAATTGAGCTTTTCTGATCAAGGAGCGAGCCTATAAGGATCCTGATCGTGCCTATTCATAAGACATTTAAGTTTGAAGCGCCTGTCTCCATTTGACAGCCATAAGCCGAGTGTGAAGAAGGAGGAGGTTTATTTTGTGAAGGTGAAGCTGAGTATAGGGAGTGCAGAGAGTTTGTTGAAAGCCTTGACTGAAATGGAAAGTAGAGATAAGAAGGATTCCTTGAAGAGCTCGCCATAGGTAACCCGTCCATTTGAAAGGCTAGCCAAGCCTTGGACGACAACAGTTATAACTATTGTCCATTGCTCAAAATTTTCCAGAATCTACAGACTGTGCAGGAGAAGGAGAAATCTATGGACTCTGCAGGTTGAAGGATTGAGTCCCCAAAACCTTTTGTGGAAGGTGAGCGCATATTTTGGTAAAAGAGAGCTGTGTTCATCATCAACACCGTCTTAGCTCAGCTGGTAGAGCTGCACTTCATTTTTGGGATCAGAGGTATGTTTTGTTACAGTATTTTAGATCAGAATGTTGTTTTTACTGAGATAATACACTGTGTGGCGTTACAAATAGAAGGAAATAGATTGGAGTGGTTGAAGCTACCACCGCTGCTATAAAAGAAAAAAAAAAAAAAAAGTTTGTGATGAGACTGAAAGATATAAGGAAAAGATTCTGGGGAAGGTATTGTATGGAGACTAAGGTCAGCAAGTCAGGATATTTGATCAGAGATTTATTTTGAAGTTTCCAGATTAGTTCGAAATGCATCATTTGGTATCAGAGCTCAAGGTTCGAGTTCTTGGAGAAGCAATGACATCAAGGAATTAGGTATGAATGTTTTGTGAAAATATTGTTCTGAAGAAATTGTATTATTTGCATTTATAAAGTTGGAAAAGGTAGAGATTTTTGTATTTTGATGAAGAATAGAATAGCAGTAAGGCTTGGAAGGTTTGAGAGAGAAGTGAAAAAAAAAAAAAAAAAATCTTGAAGTGGAAAGAAAGGAGTGAGTAACAAGAGAAAGTCCAAAAGCCATAGAGGCTTGAAGAACAAAGAAAGAGAGCTAGTAAGCTCCGGGAAAAAGGAAAAGATAGAAGTTTGTATTCTTCTGATCAGTGCTTGATAGAGATAATGTATTTTGTAAAGTTGCAGGTTCAAGGCAGTCAAGCCATTGAGGCTTAAGAGGAGAAGAAGCCAAGGAAGGCTTAGTGGAAGAGCTAAGAGAAGCTCTAGAAGAAGAGCAAAGGGAATTGCTCAAAAAGAAGAAGAAGATCCAAAAAGAAATTTGGATAGCTTGCCAAAAGACTAAGGTGAAACAGACTTAGGTGAGGTAAAGAATGGAGATTGAAGAATTGAGAAGAGTGATAGAGGGACTGCCTAGAAGAAACGTGAACCAGATAAAGAGAGAGAAACAAGAAAAAGAAGAAAGAAAGAGACAAAAAGAGGAAGAATACCAAAGAGAAGTGAATGAGATAAAGGCAAGGATAGCCATGATAAAATGCATGGTAGAAAATATGGAAAACCCATGGCAAGGATGGGTAATGAAGAAGAAAAGAGTAAGATGGCCAATTAGATCATTGATGGAGAGAAAAAGAAGAACAAGGCTAAGAGTTGCCTTAAGGAGAGAGATGAAGAAGCATAAACAAAAGGATAAGCTCAAGAATGAAGAGCTTGAAGAGAAATTTCAGTTTGAAGAAGTTCAGTATGAGACGGATCTCATCATTGAAGAGATGGACAAACAGCAAGTAATCAAGTGGCCAAATGTTTTTGTATCTGACATTTCATTTGATGTTTTGTTTATAGGAAAGCAAATTGAGGAGGAAGGAAAAACATATGATCCAATGAAGATGTTCATGGATCAAGGAGGTGAAGCATTTCATGAGAGAGTGCTTAGACAAGAAGAAGAGGCTTGTTGTAATGCCTCAAGTGATGAAGACATGAAGAAGGATCAGCATAAAGAGTTGATTAAGCAGGAGGAAGAAGTCCTTACTCAAGAGGACAAAAGAAATGAAGAGTTGCATGTTGATGAAGAACAAAGGTATAGTGATCAAATTTCAGCCTTGGAAAAGATTGGAGATGACAATTTTCAGTTGCATAATATTGATAGAGTTGATTTTGATTCAAATGTACTAATCACTAAGGAAGAAGATCTACAATATGAAGGAGAAATGTGGCAGTTTGATCAAGCATTTACAGGTGAAGGAGAGTTGTTTGATAAGAAACAAGAAGGGGTAGAACAGCTGCAAGAAGAAGATGGAGAGAAGGCTAAATACTTAGTCTTGACAATTGAGGAAAATATCTTGAAGGAGATAGAAAAACTTGATGGAGAGTTTCTAGTTGAGGAACCAAACAAGATTTTTGTATATCAAAGTAAAGAGCAGTTGTTGGAAGAGTTGGCAGCCTTAGAATATGCCATTAACCATGAAGAGAATACCAAAATTTGTCCTATGACAAGATTTGAGGAGGCAGAACATTGCTGTGGAGAAGAAATGAAGACAAAGGACCAAAAAGTCATATTGGAACAGCAAGTACGGGTTCAGAAATTTGAAGAGACCCAAGGGTCTCAAATGTTTGTTTCTAACTTTGCTTTGAATGCTGATTGTACAGGTTTGCTTGATAAGGAGGTGAAGTACTTGGAGAAGAGAGCTCTTCTAAGAATGGAAGCTGATATCCTCATTCAAGAGGATGAATATGAAAAGAAGAAGACTGTAAAGAAGATGAAGAGGCAGCAAGATGTACTTTGGAAGATAAAGATAGCAAGCAAAAACAAACACAAGTGTGGAAGTCAAGAACATGCACATTTGTATGAAATATTGAATGAAGAGGACATTTATTTTGCAAAAGTTTTTGGGCAAACAAATGAAACTCATGAACAGGAGTTCATGAAACTTTTTAAGCCCAGGAATCTGATGCAGGAGCATCGAATGCTTAGATATGCTAGGGATATTTAAAAAAAAAAAAAAAAAAAAAAATCAAATTGTGGACGCTTGTCAAAAGGAGAGGATAGGCTTATTTGGGTATTTAGTTATTGATAATCATGTTATCATGTAAAATCAAAGGAGTCAGCCATAAGTGGCGAAGGATTGTTAGTGGTTAAATAAGTCTATGTTTAAAACATTTGTTGAGTTTTTCTAGGTGTTGGTTGAATGTTATTTCAAGTAAATTAGGACTATTTCAAGATTGTGGGGCGTAGTATAGGCAGTAGAGTAGGAGAAAGTATAGGAGGAAGTGTAGAAGTAGGTCCAGGAAAAGGACTGTATGTAGACGAACTGTAACAGATTGAGGAAATAATCATTTTTGGTGCGTTTCAGGCATGTTACATGAGGTATTTATCAATTGTTTTGACTGAATCATACAGGTAATTATAATAAGAACTCTGGGTTTGCCGTAGATATGTATAAGGATCTATAATTCATAGAAAAACATATGTGTATCTTCTTGTTCTATGAATAAAATATGTGTTCCGTTACTTTGAATGGTGTTTGTTTTTCTGAGACCGAACATTGAATGGGTTGTGGCTGTTGGCTGTTGATAAGCCAATATTTTGAATGATCCTGTTGCCGTTAGCTATTGTTTATGCAAATATTATAATGAACTTGTTACTGTTAGTTGTTGTTTGGTCCGTGACCAATTGACATATCTTCTACTGGGTCGTAGATCCTACTGGTCGCATATTATTACTAACGTCACTCACAACTATGCTGCTGTTGATACGGTTGTTAGATCTGCTTGACAACAGTTTGACAGAATTGACGTCCTTCTTTATAATACTAGTTTAAGAGATAATGTTAACATTGCTCTAGATTTGGAGGATATATTACCAAGAAATGGTGACTTCATCAGAGAAATGACTTAAGAGAAAGGAACGGTGAAACCGTAAGCAGTCCGTTGAAGAAGAAAGCGTGATTATTGCGGATGAAACAACGAAGATAGAAAAAGGATGTGGATGTGGATGCGGATGGCGATGTGGATGAAAACAATGCGTTAAATATGCAGTCTCCAGAGACGTTTGTGAGTAATTCGCAGACGGAGGAAAATGCATTTTTTTTTATCGAGTAATGCAAAGGTTGTTTGAAACAGACACAGTTACGGAGACTCAGGATGAGACAGTGCCGTCAGAGACAGTCGATTTGGAGAAGAATAAAGTTAGTTAAGACACAGACCCGCCTAATTCCCTTACATGCGGATCTTGTATTTGAGAGGGGGAGAGATTCTGTCACAAGATAGAAAAGCTTTGTTAAAATCATGGATTTTAAATTCACCTACTGGAAGACGTTGTTCATATACAGCTGACTTCAGGTGGGACCTATGCGAGGGAGATAATGATCTTAATATTTCAAAATTGACAGTCAAGAAGCACGAATTGAGCTTTTCTGATCAAGGAGCGAGCCTATAAGGATCCTGATCGTGCCTATTCATAAGACATTTAAGTTTGAAGCGCCTGTCTCCATTTGACAGCCATAAGCCGAGTGTGAAGAAGGAGGAGGTTTATTTTGTGAAGGTGAAGCTGAGTATAGGGAGTGCAGAGAGTTTGTTGAAAGCCTTGACTGAAATGGAAAGTAGAGATAAGAAGGATTCCTTGAAGAGCTCGCCATAGGTAACCCGTCCATTTGAAAGGCTAGCCAAGCCTTGGACGACAACAGTTATAACTATTGTCCATTGCTCAAAATTTTCCAGAATCTACAGACTGTGCAGGAGAAGGAGAAATCTATGGACTCTGCAGGTTGAAGGATTGAGTCCCCAAAACCTTTTGTGGAAGGTGAGCGCATATTTTGGTAAAAGAGAGCTGTGTTCATCATCAACACCGTCTTAGCTCAGCTGGTAGAGCTGCACTTCATTTTTGGGATCAGAGGTATGTTTTGTTACAGTATTTTAGATCAGAATGTTGTTTTTACTGAGATAATACACTGTGTGGCGTTACAAATAGAAGGAAATAGATTGGAGTGGTTGAAGCTACCACCGCTGCTATAAAAGAAAAAAAAAAAAAAAAAGTTTGTGATGAGACTGAAAGATATAAGGAAAAGATTCTGGGGAAGGTATTGTATGGAGACTAAGGTCAGCAAGTCAGGATATTTGATCAGAGATTTATTTTGAAGTTTCCAGATTAGTTCGAAATGCATCATTTGGTATCAGAGCTCAAGGTTCGAGTTCTTGGAGAAGCAATGACATCAAGGAATTAGGTATGAATGTTTTGTGAAAATATTGTTCTGAAGAAATTGTATTATTTGCATTTATAAAGTTGGAAAAGGTAGAGATTTTTGTATTTTGATGAAGAATAGAATAGCAGTAAGGCTTGGAAGGTTTGAGAGAGAAGTGAAAAAAAAAAAAAAAAAACCTTGAAGTGGAAAGAAAGGAGTGAGTAACAAGAGAAAGTCCAAAAGCCATAGAGGCTTGAAGAACAAAGAAAGAGAGCTAGTAAGCTCCTGGAAAAAGGAAAAGATAGAAGTTTGTATTCTTCTGATCAGTGCTTGATAGAGATAATGTATTTTGTAAAGTTGCAGGTTCAAGGCAGTCAAGCCATTGAGGCTTAAGAGGAGAAGAAGCCAAGGAAGGCTTAGTGGAAGAGCTAAGAGAAGCTCTAGAAGAAGAGCAAAGGGAATTGCTCAAAAAGAAGAAGAAGATCCAAAAAGAAATTTGGATAGCTTGCCAAAAGACTAAGGTGAAACAGACTTAGGTGAGGTAAAGAATGGAGATTGAAGAATTGAGAAGAGTGATAGAGGGACTGCCTAGAAGAAACGTGAACCAGATAAAGAGAGAGAAACAAGAAAAAGAAGAAAGAAAGAGACAAAAAGAGGAAGAATACCAAAGAGAAGTGAATGAGATAAAGGCAAGGATAGCCATGATAAAATGCATGGTAGAAAATATGGAAAACCCATGGCAAGGATGGGTAATGAAGAAGAAAAGAGTAAGATGGCCAATTAGATCATTGATGGAGAGAAAAAGAAGAACAAGGCTAAGAGTTGCCTTAAGGAGAGAGATGAAGAAGCATAAACAAAAGGATAAGCTCAAGAATGAAGAGCTTGAAGAGAAATTTCAGTTTGAAGAAGTTCAGTATGAGACGGATCTCATCATTGAAGAGATGGACAAACAGCAAGTAATCAAGTGGCCAAATGTTTTTGTATCTGACATTTCATTTGATGTTTTGTTTATAGGAAAGCAAATTGAGGAGGAAGGAAAAACATATGATCCAATGAAGATGTTCATGGATCAAGGAGGTGAAGCATTTCATGAGAGAGTGCTTAGACAAGAAGAAGAGGCTTGTTGTAATGCCTCAAGTGATGAAGACATGAAGAAGGATCAGCATAAAGAGTTGATTAAGCAGGAGGAAGAAGTCCTTACTCAAGAGGACAAAAGAAATGAAGAGTTGCATGTTGATGAAGAACAAAGGTATAGTGATCAAATTTCAGCCTTGGAAAAGATTGGAGATGACAATTTTCAGTTGCATAATATTGATAGAGTTGATTTTGATTCAAATGTACTAATCACTAAGGAAGAAGATCTACAATATGAAGGAGAAATGTGGCAGTTTGATCAAGCATTTACAGGTGAAGGAGAGTTGTTTGATAAGAAACAAGAAGGGGTAGAACAGCTGCAAGAAGAAGATGGAGAGAAGGCTAAATACTTAGTCTTGACAATTGAGGAAAATATCTTGAAGGAGATAGAAAAACTTGATGGAGAGTTTCTAGTTGAGGAACCAAACAAGATTTTTGTATATCAAAGTAAAGAGCAGTTGTTGGAAGAGTTGGCAGCCTTAGAATATGCCATTAACCATGAAGAGAATACCAAAATTTGTCCTATGACAAGATTTGAGGAGGCAGAACATTGCTGTGGAGAAGAAATGAAGACAAAGGACCAAAAAGTCATATTGGAACAGCAAGTACGGGTTCAGAAATTTGAAGAGACCCAAGGGTCTCAAATGTTTGTTTCTAACTTTGCTTTGAATGCTGATTGTACAGGTTTGCTTGATAAGGAGGTGAAGTACTTGGAGAAGAGAGCTCTTCTAAGAATGGAAGCTGATATCCTCATTCAAGAGGATGAATATGAAAAGAAGAAGACTGTAAAGAAGATGAAGAGGCAGCAAGATGTACTTTGGAAGATAAAGATAGCAAGCAAAAACAAACACAAGTGTGGAAGTCAAGAACATGCACATTTGTATGAAATATTGAATGAAGAGGACATTTATTTTGCAAAAGTTTTTGGGCAAACAAATGAAACTCATGAACAGGAGTTCATGAAACTTTTTAAGCCCAGGAATCTGATGCAGGAGCATCGAATGCTTAGATATGCTAGGGATATTTTAAAAAAAAAAAAAAAAAAAAAAATCAAATTGTGGACGCTTGTCAAAAGGAGAGGATAGGCTTATTTGGGTATTTAGTTATTGATAATCATGTTATCATGTAAAATCAAAGGAGTCAGCCATAAGTGGCGAAGGATTGTTAGTGGTTAAATAAGTCTATGTTTAAAACATTTGTTGAGTTTTTCTAGGTGTTGGTTGAATGTTATTTCAAGTAAATTAGGACTATTTCAAGATTGTGGGGCGTAGTATAGGCAGTAGAGTAGGAGAAAGTATAGGAGGAAGTGTAGAAGTAGGTCCAGGAAAAGGACTGTATGTAGACGAACTGTAACAGATTGAGGAAATAATCATTTTTGGTGCGTTTCAGGCATGTTACATGAGGTATTTATCAATTGTTTTGACTGAATCATACAGGTAATTATAATAAGAACTCTGGGTTTGCCGTAGATATGTATAAGGATCTATAATTCATAGAAAAACATATGTGTATCTTCTTGTTCTATGAATAAAATATGTGTTCCGTTACTTTGAATGGTGTTTGTTTTTCTGAGACCGAACATTGAATGGGTTGTGGCTGTTGGCTGTTGATAAGCCAATATTTTGAATGATCCTGTTGCCGTTAGCTATTGTTTATGCAAATATTATAATGAACTTGTTACTGTTAGTTGTTGTTTGGTCCGTGACCAATTGACATATCTTCTACTGGGTCGTAGATCCTACTGGTCGCATATTATTACTAACGTCACTCACAACTATGCTGCTGTTGATACGGTTGTTAGATCTGCTTGACAACAGTTTGACAGAATTGACGTCCTTCTTTATAATACTAGTTTAAGAGATAATGTTAACATTGCTCTAGATTTGGAGGATATATTACCAAGAAATGGTGACTTCATCAGAGAAATGACTTAAGAGAAAGGAACGGTGAAACCGTAAGCAGTCCGTTGAAGAAGAAAGCGTGATTATTGCGGATGAAACAACGAAGATAGAAAAAGGATGTGGATGTGGATGCGGATGGCGATGTGGATGAAAACAATGCGTTAAATATGCAGTCTCCAGAGACGTTTGTGAGTAATTCGCAGACGGAGGAAAATGCATTTTTTTTTATCGAGTAATGCAAAGGTTGTTTGAAACAGACACAGTTACGGAGACTCAGGATGAGACAGTGCCGTCAGAGACAGTCGATTTGGAGAAGAATAAAGTTAGTTAAGACACAGACCCGCCTAATTCCCTTACATGCGGATCTTGTATTTGAGAGGGGGAGAGATTCTGTCACAAGATAGAAAAGCTTTGTTAAAATCATGGATTTTAAATTCACCTACTGGAAGACGTTGTTCATATACAGCTGACTTCAGGTGGGACCTATGCGAGGGAGATAATGATCTTAATATTTCAAAATTGACAGTCAAGAAGCACGAATTGAGCTTTTCTGATCAAGGAGCGAGCCTATAAGGATCCTGATCGTGCCTATTCATAAGACATTTAAGTTTGAAGCGCCTGTCTCCATTTGACAGCCATAAGCCGAGTGTGAAGAAGGAGGAGGTTTATTTTGTGAAGGTGAAGCTGAGTATAGGGAGTGCAGAGAGTTTGTTGAAAGCCTTGACTGAAATGGAAAGTAGAGATAAGAAGGATTCCTTGAAGAGCTCGCCATAGGTAACCCGTCCATTTGAAAGGCTAGCCAAGCCTTGGACGACAACAGTTATAACTATTGTCCATTGCTCAAAATTTTCCAGAATCTACAGACTGTGCAGGAGAAGGAGAAATCTATGGACTCTGCAGGTTGAAGGATTGAGTCCCCAAAACCTTTTGTGGAAGGTGAGCGCATATTTTGGTAAAAGAGAGCTGTGTTCATCATCAACACCGTCTTAGCTCAGCTGGTAGAGCTGCACTTCATTTTTGGGATCAGAGGTATGTTTTGTTACAGTATTTTAGATCAGAATGTTGTTTTTACTGAGATAATACACTGTGTGGCGTTACAAATAGAAGGAAATAGATTGGAGTGGTTGAAGCTACCACCGCTGCTATAAAAGAAAAAAAAAAAAAAAAGTTTGTGATGAGACTGAAAGATATAAGGAAAAGATTCTGGGGAAGGTATTGTATGGAGACTAAGGTCAGCAAGTCAGGATATTTGATCAGAGATTTATTTTGAAGTTTCCAGATTAGTTCGAAATGCATCATTTGGTATCAGAGCTCAAGGTTCGAGTTCTTGGAGAAGCAATGACATCAAGGAATTAGGTATGAATGTTTTGTGAAAATATTGTTCTGAAGAAATTGTATTATTTGCATTTATAAAGTTGGAAAAGGTAGAGATTTTTGTATTTTGATGAAGAATAGAATAGCAGTAAGGCTTGGAAGGTTTGAGAGAGAAGTGAAAAAAAAAAAAAAAAAACCTTGAAGTTGAAAGAAAGGAGTGAGTAACAAGAGAAAGTCCAAAAGCCATAGAGGCTTGAAGAACAAAGAAAGAGAGCTAGTAAGCTCCTGGAAAAAGGAAAAGATAGAAGTTTGTATTCTTCTGATCAGTGCTTGATAGAGATAATGTATTTTGTAAAGTTGCAGGTTCAAGGCAGTCAAGCCATTGAGGCTTAAGAGGAGAAGAAGCCAAGGAAGGCTTAGTGGAAGAGCTAAGAGAAGCTCTAGAAGAAGAGCAAAGGGAATTGCTCAAAAAGAAGAAGAAGATCCAAAAAGAAATTTGGATAGCTTGCCAAAAGACTAAGGTGAAACAGACTTAGGTGAGGTAAAGAATGGAGATTGAAGAATTGAGAAGAGTGATAGAGGGACTGCCTAGAAGAAACGTGAACCAGATAAAGAGAGAGAAACAAGAAAAAGAAGAAAGAAAGAGACAAAAAGAGGAAGAATACCAAAGAGAAGTGAATGAGATAAAGGCAAGGATAGCCATGATAAAATGCATGGTAGAAAATATGGAAAACCCATGGCAAGGATGGGTAATGAAGAAGAAAAGAGTAAGATGGCCAATTAGATCATTGATGGAGAGAAAAAGAAGAACAAGGCTAAGAGTTGCCTTAAGGAGAGAGATGAAGAAGCATAAACAAAAGGATAAGCTCAAGAATGAAGAGCTTGAAGAGAAATTTCAGTTTGAAGAAGTTCAGTATGAGACGGATCTCATCATTGAAGAGATGGACAAACAGCAAGTAATCAAGTGGCCAAATGTTTTTGTATCTGACATTTCATTTGATGTTTTGTTTATAGGAAAGCAAATTGAGGAGGAAGGAAAAACATATGATCCAATGAAGATGTTCATGGATCAAGGAGGTGAAGCATTTCATGAGAGAGTGCTTAGACAAGAAGAAGAGGCTTGTTGTAATGCCTCAAGTGATGAAGACATGAAGAAGGATCAGCATAAAGAGTTGATTAAGCAGGAGGAAGAAGTCCTTACTCAAGAGGACAAAAGAAATGAAGAGTTGCATGTTGATGAAGAACAAAGGTATAGTGATCAAATTTCAGCCTTGGAAAAGATTGGAGATGACAATTTTCAGTTGCATAATATTGATAGAGTTGATTTTGATTCAAATGTACTAATCACTAAGGAAGAAGATCTACAATATGAAGGAGAAATGTGGCAGTTTGATCAAGCATTTACAGGTGAAGGAGAGTTGTTTGATAAGAAACAAGAAGGGGTAGAACAGCTGCAAGAAGAAGATGGAGAGAAGGCTAAATACTTAGTCTTGACAATTGAGGAAAATATCTTGAAGGAGATAGAAAAACTTGATGGAGAGTTTCTAGTTGAGGAACCAAACAAGATTTTTGTATATCAAAGTAAAGAGCAGTTGTTGGAAGAGTTGGCAGCCTTAGAATATGCCATTAACCATGAAGAGAATACCAAAATTTGTCCTATGACAAGATTTGAGGAGGCAGAACATTGCTGTGGAGAAGAAATGAAGACAAAGGACCAAAAAGTCATATTGGAACAGCAAGTACGGGTTCAGAAATTTGAAGAGACCCAAGGGTCTCAAATGTTTGTTTCTAACTTTGCTTTGAATGCTGATTGTACAGGTTTGCTTGATAAGGAGGTGAAGTACTTGGAGAAGAGAGCTCTTCTAAGAATGGAAGCTGATATCCTCATTCAAGAGGATGAATATGAAAAGAAGAAGACTGTAAAGAAGATGAAGAGGCAGCAAGATGTACTTTGGAAGATAAAGATAGCAAGCAAAAACAAACACAAGTGTGGAAGTCAAGAACATGCACATTTGTATGAAATATTGAATGAAGAGGACATTTATTTTGCAAAAGTTTTTGGGCAAACAAATGAAACTCATGAACAGGAGTTCATGAAACTTTTTAAGCCCAGGAATCTGATGCAGGAGCATCGAATGCTTAGATATGCTAGGGATATTTAAAAAAAAAAAAAAAAAAAAAAAAATCAAATTGTGGACGCTTGTCAAAAGGAGAGGATAGGCTTATTTGGGTATTTAGTTATTGATAATCATGTTATCATGTAAAATCAAAGGAGTCAGCCATAAGTGGCGAAGGATTGTTAGTGGTTAAATAAGTCTATGTTTAAAACATTTGTTGAGTTTTTCTAGGTGTTGGTTGAATGTTATTTCAAGTAAATTAGGACTATTTCAAGATTGTGGGGCGTAGTATAGGCAGTAGAGTAGGAGAAAGTATAGGAGGAAGTGTAGAAGTAGGTCCAGGAAAAGGACTGTATGTAGACGAACTGTAACAGATTGAGGAAATAATCATTTTTGGTGCGTTTCAGGCATGTTACATGAGGTATTTATCAATTGTTTTGACTGAATCATACAGGTAATTATAATAAGAACTCTGGGTTTGCCGTAGATATGTATAAGGATCTATAATTCATAGAAAAACATATGTGTATCTTCTTGTTCTATGAATAAAATATGTGTTCCGTTACTTTGAATGGTGTTTGTTTTTCTGAGACCGAACATTGAATGGGTTGTGGCTGTTGGCTGTTGATAAGCCAATATTTTGAATGATCCTGTTGCCGTTAGCTATTGTTTATGCAAATATTATAATGAACTTGTTACTGTTAGTTGTTGTTTGGTCCGTGACCAATTGACATATCTTCTACTGGGTCGTAGATCCTACTGGTCGCATATTATTACTAACGTCACTCACAACTATGCTGCTGTTGATACGGTTGTTAGATCTGCTTGACAACAGTTTGACAGAATTGACGTCCTTCTTTATAATACTAGTTTAAGAGATAATGTTAACATTGCTCTAGATTTGGAGGATATATTACCAAGAAATGGTGACTTCATCAGAGAAATGACTTAAGAGAAAGGAACGGTGAAACCGTAAGCAGTCCGTTGAAGAAGAAAGCGTGATTATTGCGGATGAAACAACGAAGATAGAAAAAGGATGTGGATGTGGATGCGGATGGCGATGTGGATGAAAACAATGCGTTAAATATGCAGTCTCCAGAGACGTTTGTGAGTAATTCGCAGACGGAGGAAAATGCATTTTTTTTTATCGAGTAATGCAAAGGTTGTTTGAAACAGACACAGTTACGGAGACTCAGGATGAGACAGTGCCGTCAGAGACAGTCGATTTGGAGAAGAATAAAGTTAGTTAAGACACAGACCCGCCTAATTCCCTTACATGCGGATCTTGTATTTGAGAGGGGGAGAGATTCTGTCACAAGATAGAAAAGCTTTGTTAAAATCATGGATTTTAAATTCACCTACTGGAAGACGTTGTTCATATACAGCTGACTTCAGGTGGGACCTATGCGAGGGAGATAATGATCTTAATATTTCAAAATTGACAGTCAAGAAGCACGAATTGAGCTTTTCTGATCAAGGAGCGAGCCTATAAGGATCCTGATCGTGCCTATTCATAAGACATTTAAGTTTGAAGCGCCTGTCTCCATTTGACAGCCATAAGCCGAGTGTGAAGAAGGAGGAGGTTTATTTTGTGAAGGTGAAGCTGAGTATAGGGAGTGCAGAGAGTTTGTTGAAAGCCTTGACTGAAATGGAAAGTAGAGATAAGAAGGATTCCTTGAAGAGCTCGCCATAGGTAACCCGTCCATTTGAAAGGCTAGCCAAGCCTTGGACGACAACAGTTATAACTATTGTCCATTGCTCAAAATTTTCCAGAATCTACAGACTGTGCAGGAGAAGGAGAAATCTATGGACTCTGCAGGTTGAAGGATTGAGTCCCCAAAACCTTTTGTGGAAGGTGAGCGCATATTTTGGTAAAAGAGAGCTGTGTTCATCATCAACACCGTCTTAGCTCAGCTGGTAGAGCTGCACTTCATTTTTGGGATCAGAGGTATGTTTTGTTACAGTATTTTAGATCAGAATGTTGTTTTTACTGAGATAATACACTGTGTGGCGTTACAAATAGAAGGAAATAGATTGGAGTGGTTGAAGCTACCACCGCTGCTATAAAAGGAAAAAAAAAAAAAAAAGTTTGTGATGAGACTGAAAGATATAAGGAAAAGATTCTGGGGAAGGTATTGTATGGAGACTAAGGTCAGCAAGTCAGGATATTTGATCAGAGATTTATTTTGAAGTTTTATGCTAGGGATATATTGTAGGCACAATCTATTTTGTATGCTGATACGACCTATATTGTATGTCTATATGGTGCATTTTGTCTATGTACATAGTTTTAGGCATAATCAATTTGGTATGCTGACATGACCCACATTGTTTGCCTATACGACACATTTTGTCTATGTATATGTTATGGTCTAAATTTTTTCTTGATATATGTTATATTATTTATGTTAAATTATGACAAAGAACTTTGCATATATCACATATATACTATTAGACAATATGATTCCTTTAACTATGCATATTTTCTATTTTTATCATTTAATGTTTACACATATTATTGGTTAATGATTGAATTATTACTTCATATGGGGTTAAAAAAATTCACATTATTCTCTATGTTAGGTGCTTTAAATTATTATGTATATTCTATATTTACATGTGATATTTTCTATTTACTTGTTTCATTTACATGTGCCATTTATTTTCCAACCCACACATAAATCCCCATCTAGACCTCTGGCATAGAAGCATAATTATTTTCATAAAGGATATCAACCTAATAATGCCACACAAAACTTGAATCCTAATTTTCCTTCTAGTTTAGACAAAAGCAAGAATAATTATAGTGAAAAGTGGTGCCATTAACAATTACTAGAGAACCATGAAAACTCTCAATGTTGGGCATAATAATCCTTTCTTTGGAAACCTACATCATATCATACACATATAGATGATACTGAACCAAATAACACTTTTCTAATCACCAACACCACTTCTATAGAGACCTCTAAGGAGTGTGAATGCCTCTTCCATACCATGTTATGGGTCAAGGTTCAATCTCTTCATCTTATCATTGATAATATAAGCTATAATAACATCATCACACTTGTTACAACCCAACAAATTGGCCTTCCCACTATTTTAAATTACAAGCTATAATCCCTAGGGTGGATTCAATAAGGTACAAATATATAGGTTTGGAGGCAATGCACATTCTAGTATAAATTTGAGCTTATGGAGGGCACCATCACTTGTAACATTATGCCTCTTAAAGTCTATAGCATATTATTAGGGAGGTTGTACTTGTATGATTGAGATTTTACGTATATCAAGTGAAACCAAAAATTTGGGATGTACACATAAAATATCGATTCTTCAACCTCTTATAGTCAACTCTACTAACCAAATTTACATTGGTCTCTTCTAAAAAATTTCATAAACTAATCATGCACGTGCATAGTTTCATGTTGCACATGGTTTATCTTAAGACACTTGTGTAGGAAAGAAAGTAAGATTTTATAGTGTAAGGAAAGAAATTAATGTCCCAATAACAAAAACTTGACAAGTTATTGAAGCCACACAATGGATTCTTCCTAGAGTTTAAATTTTTTCCAATGCACTATGTAGTAAAACACCACATATATTTGGTCCATTTAAAAAAAAAAACCCTTTATATCATAAATAATTTTAGAGAATCATGAATCCTAGTGTTAAATATAAGAGCTCCTTGATTATGTCAAGATAATACCCATGTCTTCTCCTTACAAGACTCTAATATCTATCACACCCAAGAATAATGGTTCATATCATCTATCCATTGACTATTACCCACTCAATAAAATCATGGTGAAGAATTAGTGTCCACTGGTAAGCATTGATGACCTCTTAAACTAAATATAAGGTGTACAAAACTTCACCAAAATTAGAAATAATAATGAAATTTAAGTGGACTTGGGATCAATTTCATGGACATGTACATATTATAGATTGTACTTGATCATAAATGTTAGGAGGTCTAGTGATGCACTTGCGTATATCTTTAGATCCTACTTGTCCAGACAAAAAATAAATACAATTTTATGTGTCCATACATTCACTATGGACTAATTATACATGGGTTAATATTAATATTGATAACCCTCTCTAGACTATCATAAAATTATAATCCAGGCAAGGCAAGAATATAGACACAAATAAAGAGACTTAAGCAACATCGATATTCCTTGAATAGTATATAAAACTTGAGGTTATATTATTATGGTCATTAAAGACATATTCAATCTTTATCTCAATAGGGAAAACCAATCCATCTATTGTTTTTGTCCATTTGATCTCAAAAGACTCAAAGCTCTCTACAAGGTAATTAAGCCTAAATGCCTCAAAAGGATCAAAATAATAAATATTTGAAAATAGGAGTATAGATCAATATAAAATACTTCATCACAATATTTTATAGGTGACTCAACTTTTACAACATCTTAGAAGGTCTGGTACAAAGAATTTTATCAAAAACCTCTCATAGACTTAGTGGTCTTAATGTTATTCCAACATGCCAAAACCCATTATGTATTGAATTAGCACTTAAAAACACCTTAGACATATGTATTTAGGTGTTTTATGAATTATAAATGCTTAGATAAAAGGTTTGGATCTCCAATAAATATTTTACCCAAAAATTCATAAAATCATGTTTTGTCTATTATGCCTAATTACCCTTTAGTATGTCAAAACTCAAGATATATTTTTCTTACAACAAATGATCCTTTTATGAGGCATGAAAAAATGAATTAGAGGTGTTTTAACATCAATTTGGATTTTATAGACTAAATTTTGAAGTTTTTAAACCAATCTCTCTCCTTGTTGTCAAAGAAACACGTAAAATAGGGTGTCTCTTACACATACTCGATTGGTCAAAGGATCCCAATCGACGAACCGTCTATGCAGACATGTATAGATGGGAATTTATAGGCTTAAAATACCTTTGTTTAGTCTTAGTTAGGACATAAAAGTGAAATATGTAGTTGGTTGGAGGCATCCCTGAAGAGAATTCACTCATCTCTAAATGTGCAAAATGAGCGAACTTTAATCATGCATTGCGTGAGAACTATTGTCAAATTCCTTTTCAAAGTATCCATAACATTCTCTCCAAGTTTACCTATTATTATTTTGATTTTTTTAAAATTTATTTATACCTCCCTTTTGACCCCCATTATCCTACATCTTCTTGGTAGGTAGGTGATCGTGCAGATGAATATCTAACGATGCACATTTAATCACAGATAGAGATCTAACAATGAGCATGAAGTCAATAAGTCAAAGGACATTCAGATTACATGTGGGGAATGCCAAGTGGCATAAACACATTTTAAGACTAAAATTAGGGTACATAGAATGAACATGGATTTGCCAAGTGGCGTCGAGTAAATATAGAATGACAACATGGTCCATATAAGGTACGTGAGACAACCAAGTGCCACAATCTTAGAAGCACTAATAAAACATCAACAAAAAATGTTTGAAGGTAAAGACTAGGATACTCCCAAAGAGATTGATGGAGTGTATTTTATTAAATTGCTATGAGGCACTAAATGAAGACATGTGTATGAAGCTTTTGTATTACACAGTGACCATTGGAATTTGAATAGTCAAATTAACAAAGGAAAATCAGTTTGTATTTTTTTAACTATAAATTTTGATGTATGTATAATTTATTGATGAAGTAAAAAGGAAAGCTATAAATGAATCCAACATGCATCCAAAAAAATTTAATATAAGTTTTTACTATCTATATAGTTGTAGATATTGAACTCCTAATTTGATCAAAAAGCTCTCATAGACTTATTAGTCTTAATGTTAGTCCAACATGCCAAAACCCATTATGTATTGAATTAACACTTCAAAACACCTTAGACATATGTATTTAGGTGTTTTATGAATTATAAATTCTTAGATAAAAGGTTTGGATTTCTAATTTAATATTTTACTCAAAAATTCATAAAATCATGTTTTGTCTATTACGCCTAATTACCCTTTAGTAGGTCAAAACTCAATATATAGTTTTCTTACAAAAAATGATCCTTTTATGAGGCATGTTAAAATGAATTAGAGGTGTTTCAACATCAATTTGGATTTTATAGACTCAATTTTGAATTTTTTAAACCAATCTCTCTCCTTGTTGTCAAAGAAACACATAAAATAGGGTATCTCTTACACATACTCGATTGGTCAAAGGAGCCCAATCGATGAACCGTCTATGTAGACATGTATGGATTGGAATTTATAGGATTAAAAGGGATTTGTTCAGTCTTAGTTGGGCCCTAAAATTGAAATATGTAGCTGGTTGGAGGCATCCCTGAAGAGAATTCACTCATCTCTAAATGTTCAAAATGAGCGAACTTCAATCATGCATTGCACGAGAACTATTGTCAAATTCCATTTCAAAGTATCCCTAACATTCTCTCCAAGTTTACCTATTATTATTTTAATTTTTTTTATTGATTTATACATCCCTTTTGACCCCCATTATCCTACATCTACTTAGTAGGTAAGTGATCATGCAGATGAATATCTAACGATGCACATTTAATCACAGATAGAGATCTAACAATGAACAGGAGGTCAATAAGTCAAAGGATATTCAGATTACATGTGGGGATACCAAGTGGAATAAACACATTTTAATTCTAAAATTAGGGTACATAGAATGCACATGGATCTGCCAAGTGGCGTTGAGTAAATAGAGAATGACAACAGGGTCCATATAAGGTACATGGGACAACCAAGTGTCACAATCTTAGAAGCACAGATAAAAAATCAATAGAAAGTGTTTGAAGGTAAAGACTAGGATACTCCAAAATATATTCATGGAGTTTATTTGATTAAATTTCTATAAGGCACTAAATGAAGACATGTGTCTGAAGCTTTTGTATTACACAGTGACAATTGGAATTTGAATATTCAAATTAACAAAGGAAAATCAATTTGTATTTTTTTAACTAATTTTTTTGATGTATGTATAATTTATTAATGAATTAAAAAGGAAAGCTATAAATGAATCCAACATGCATCCAAAATAATTGAATAGAATGTTTGACTATCTATATAGTTGTAGATATTGAACTCCAAATTTGATAGTATGTTTGACCATCTTCTGCAAGTGACCTGAGAAGGGTGTTGGAGTTTGTTTTTGTGGTGTTTAGATGTTTCAAGGTGAATTAATTATTATATATTATTGTAAACTCCATGAATACAATCTATGTGGATTTTGGAGGTTTGACCAATCTATCATTAGTTTGAACAAATTCTTAGAAGTTGACTATTTATTTGTTCATGCTTTTTTAATGTACAAGACTATTATTTGAGTAGGTTCTACATATATAAAAGAGTGTAGTGATGGATGTAATCACTTGAAGGTGTCTTAGGGGTCATTTATAGTGGACTTATGTATTTATAATAGATATTTTGTTTCTAATTTTTTTGATGAAGTGATAAAATAGTGCAAAGGTCTCAATGAGATCTATTAGGGATACTAAGGCCTGATTGAAAGATGTATCTACTTAAGGGTGACCCATGGATGCTATGGACAACCTATGAGGATGGTATTGAGATATGTATAAATGAGATATAATTCTTAAGGGTTAAATCAAGTCTTCTGGCTGAACAAGAAGATAATATTCATAAAGGATCTATAAAGAGTGAAATCAAAGGTGATGGTTTCTACATGTGTGGTGTAGAGCAGAGAGTTTAGAGTTGAGAAGCAAAGGATAAAGAAGTGTGAGTGTCCATATTGGATGGATTGAAGAACAAATTAGGTTGAAGATAGTGTGTATTCCTGTAGGTCATAATTTTTATGTCATAACAGTGATCGTGTAGGTTTGTAGATTGAGGATAAGTGAAGTATAGAGAGTGTATAGTGTGAGCCAAGAAAAGGTGAAGATTGTGAGATCTTGATGAATTAACTAAGGATCAAAGGAGTGTTAGGTATACATGGATGCATATTTGGTCATGTTTGTAATGTTTTGATAGATTTATTGTAGGTTTTCTATTTTAGTATGTGGGAAGAAGTGTAGAGTGATCCAAATGGTGGTTTTAGATGCATTGAGAGAGTGTGAAGGCTAGAGTGAGTGTAAAGGTGAAAGAGTGAAAATAAAGGAGGTCATCATCAATTGAATAGTATAAATAGGTATTCAAAGGTGATATGAGTTTCAAGGTAGGTGAGTGGGTTCTTAGTTTCTTAGGGGGTTGTAGCCTCCTTGTTAGTTGGAGCTAGTTAAAGGTTAAGTGGGTACTTGACTAAATTAAGGGGTGTGTTCTCCTTGATCAGTTGGTCTTGGTCTAAATGTTGGATCTTTACATTATAGAATTATATCTCATATTGTAGAGTTTAGTGGGTTTTATTCCCCAAAAGGGTTTCCCACATATGTCATGTGTTATGTGCTTAATCTTGCTTTATCTCCCATGTTCATTGTAATGAATGATGTATATGCTTCATGATTGCATGTGTTGAATGATTAAGGGTATGAAGATATTAGAATTTGATTGATAATCTTGCATCATTGATTCACCTCCATCTTAGGGATTTTACCTCTTACTATTGGTATCAAAGCAAGACCTTATTTTCAAGTTTAACAACTTGAAAGTGATCCAAGGTAAAATATGGGTAGTCATCAAATGCAAGGAGGATTTTACACTAAGCAAGCACCGATGTTCAATAGGTCTAATTATGTTTTTTGGAGTGTATGGATGAATACCTACATCATGTCACTAGGCTTTAACATTTGAAAATCTATTGCAGATGGATATTCATCTCCCCTTACTCCTCCAACTAGTGTAACTGATAATAATATATGTGAGAACAATTCTAAGGAAATGAATGCCATCCCTTGTGGTCTTTTATAAACTAAGTACACCAATGTAATACATAATAAATATGCCAAAGAGATATGGGACAAACTATAGATCATTTAAGAAGGGGATTTAAAGGTCAAATTAGCCAATTTATAGACTCACTAAATACAATTTGAGAGTCTCAAGATGAAGGAAGAATATTTTGTGGCATCCTTTCTACATAAAGTTGATGAGATTGTGAAAATTATCAAAGGTCTTGGAGAGAATATTGAAGAAGTTATTTTATCACAAAAGGTATTAAGGTCTCTCTCTCTCTCTCTCTCTCTCTCTCTCTCTCTCTCAAGTTTGATTAAAAAGTATCTACTATATAAGAAAGTCACAACCTTATTCAGATGAATTTGGATGAATTTCATGGTATTCTTACTGCCTATGAGATGAGAGTCAATGAGGACAAACTACTAAATAAGGAAGCAAAATTAATGACAGAAATAAAGTCAAAGAAGAATAGAACTCAAATTAAGGAACTCAAGGAGGATGACATATCTGATATTGATGATGATGAACTAATTTCTTTCTTTATAAGGAAATTGAAAATATGTTTAGGCAAGTATAAGGGTAAACTAACCTTCAAATTTCTCAATTATGGAGAGGTGGGACACTTTGCCAATAAGTGCCCTCATAAGCATAAGAAGAATAATGATGAAGAGCATAGTGAAAGCCAAGATGAAGGTAAGAAGCCATTTAAGTCTAATAAAAGGAATGAAGGATTAAAAAAGTATAACAACAAGAAGAAGTCTTTCAAGGACAAAAAGAGTCTCTACACTAATGAAGATTGTAGCTCATCAAATGAGATGAATACAATTATTTTGAGTTTGGGAATGAAGATGATGGTCCTATTTAAGATGAAGTCCTCTTCATGAAAGAAGAAGGAAGTTTCTCATATAAAAAAAGTCTCCTTAGAGTGATACAAATGATGAAGAATAAAAGTACTATGAGAGTAAATTGAGAAATTCACTTAAGGATCTGAATATTGAGAAAATGAAGACCAAGAAGTTGAAGTCACAGATGAAGGACTACAAGGAGAAATTCAGTATGTATGAGGCTACAATGGATGAAGACTCCAAGGATAATGAAGGTATAGTCAACAATCTAAATAGTCAATTGGAAACTATGTCTAAAAAACTAAAAGCTAAAGAAGTTGAGTGCTCAAGGCATGTGATTGAAATTGAGTCATTGAAAGCTGAGTTAGATAAGACATCTATTAAAGTGAATTAATTTATGAGATTTGAAAATAGCTCAAATGATCTTGATAATATTTTGAGTATCCAAAATCACGAGAGTGATAGAACTGGTATTGGATATAAATAAGAATAAAATAATGCAACTCAAGACAATATGAAGACTAATGTGAACAAGAAGGATCAAACCTTAAAGTTTAATCATCAGTCAAAGAATGAAGATACTGATAGAATGAAGATAAATCATATTAAAAAACCAAATGCAATGATGTATTCAAATTTTAATGGTTATTTCTATACTTGTAATCAATTTGGTCATAGGCATAGAGAGAGTAGAAGACCTTTTAAGAATGAATGAAGTCATCAGTTAAATAGCATGAGAATAGTTTAGTGTTTCAGTTGTTATAACATAGGAAACATTGCAAGATTTTAACCAAATCAAAAAAGGCAAGTTGATTTTCCATCAAGAGGTGTTATTTGTTACAACTATGAGAAGATTAGTCACATTGCTAGGTTCTACAAGCAAAGGTCATCAAGTCAAAATAAGTTCAATCAAACTCCTAGAGTGCAAGGAAGAAGATAAGTTAACTCATGGAAACCAAAGACTAAATGTGTGAGTCATAATGAGTCTATAGGTCCAAGTGTTATGTTTGATATTTTAGAGAATGCTACAAAGGTTAAAGAGTGCTAAGAGCTTTCATTATCTACTCATGTTGTGAATAAAGAGACCAAGCTCAAGGAGAAGACCGACATGCTAGTTGAGGATAGTTTTGAGGTATGTATAGATCTAAGTGAATATATTGTTGAGCATGTTTCATATAAAGAACATTAGTTATCAATGCCTAGTGTTAAGGTTCTAAACTACAATATGAATACTTCAAGTGGAAAGGTATGTCATGAATCTATGTTATCTCCATGTTTTGTCAATACAATTTTATAAGAGAAGAAGAATGTTATAGTGGATAAAAAAGTTGTTTCTCTTAAACATAAGAAGAAGGAGAAGAAGAAGAAGAAGAAGAAGAAGAAGAAGAAGAAGAAGAAGAAGAAGAAGAAGAAGAAATATCAATTTCAGATGTCCAAGAAGGAAAAGGAATATGAGGAGATATGGCTAACTCATGGTTTCACATTGTTCTAGGACATTATGGATTAAGGTATCTCTTCCTATACTTCTTACGAGATAAATTTCTTATGGAGAAGTAAGTTTGTGTGTTCAAGGTATGTTTAGGTATTTTGGTCCTGAAGGTTTGTAGGTAGAGTATGGAGGTTTACAGGTGTCAAAACATAATTGGTTAATAAGACCTATTGAAGATGTCATGATCTAGGTAGATCATGGAGATAGGGGGAGCTAACTCAAATAGTTTGAAAGGCTTGAATCATTGTCCATAATGTGAGGGGGAACATATATGAGATGTTCCAGTCATGGTTGGAGATGGTCTAAATGTGCTCAAAGGGTGTCTAATATTAGGTGACTTAGGGGGAGTCCCTCTTAATGTTTTCAATGTGAATTCAAGCAATTTTTAGTGTTCATGTGTGATTTGTCTTCATAAGAGTTGTGTATGGTCACGAAGGGTGTTGCATTTAGAGCATGTTTGAGAAGATAAAGGTAGGAAGTAGTATGCATAGTGTTAGGGGGACTTTTTATCATCTCTCAAATGTGGTCCTTTCTTATTTTTAATTATTGAAGTCTTTTCAGGTCCTCAAGATTAGTTAGTGCCCACTTTATCATTAGGTCAAAGGGGGAGAAAGTGATTGAAGAGAGAAAGAGTTTGAGCATAAACTTTGAAATTTGTGTTGACATTGATGACAAAGGGGGATATTGTTGGAGAGTTGTCAATGATGTCTCCAAGGTGGCCAAGGATGTTGATGAGGTGTTATGTGTGTTATAATGACAATGTCAAAGTGTGCTTCAATGTGGTTTAGTGTTCTTGCATGGTTCTTCAGTGTTTGACTTAGTAAGGCAGTTGATTGGTGTTATTGATGGTGTGGTCATGTTGTATAGACCTTATGGGGTGTTATGACTACTTGGAGTGTTTATTTAAGTGAAATTATTTCATTAGATTAGTTATATGAATGTATTAGTTCTCTTAATCATCCTGGCAAAACATATTAGGCGAGAAGATTGATGATATAAGCATTCACACGTGTGCAGGTGTCATAATAAATTCACATGGGTTTGTTTATATTTATGCCTATATCATGTGGTTAAAATTTTAGGTATTGATATATTGCCTATAAAAAGATATCGAAGTGTAAATTTGGCCTTCCAAGAAGATTACAGTGTTTCCCATAACTAGACAAAGTTGTTCTAGTAGACTGTAATGTGACAAAGAATATCAATTTCAAGCCTTTATATATATATATATAGGGTAAAATTAGAGATACAAAGTGTGGAAATATAGATTTATCAGATCAAGGATCAATAGCACATAGGCGATCATGCAAATAACAATCTAATGGCATGCGTTTAATTATAGATGGAGATCTAACAGTAAACATGAGGTCAGTAAGTCACATGATCCTAAGATTGCATTTGATAATGTAAAGTGGTGTAAGCATGTTTAAATAATTATATCATGGTACATAGAATGCATGGAGATATACCAAGTGGTGTTGAGCAAATAGAGACTGACGGTCAGGTCCATAGAAGGTATGTGGGACTATTGAGTGTCATAATCTCAAAAGCATATATCAAAGATCAATGATTTGAAGGTAAGGACAAAGAGATTCATAAATATATTGATGGATTGTATTTTATAAAATTTATAGAGGGCATGAGATAAATACATGTTTATGAAGATTTTACATTACATAGTGATCGTTGGAGTTTGAATATTCAAATTAACAAAGGAAAACCATACTATGTTTTTTGAGCTATAGCTTTTGATGTATGTAAAATTTATTAATTAAGTAAAAAGGAAAGTTGTAAATGACTACAAAATGCATACATTAAAATTGGATATAAGGTTTGACTATCTGTAAAGTTGTATATATTGAGCTTGAAAGTTGACTATATGTTTGACCATCTTTTGCAAGTGACGCAAGAAGGGTGTTTGAGTTTGTTTTAATGGTGTTTGGATGTTTAAAGGTGAATTAACTATTGGATAGTATTGTAAACTCCATGAGGATAATTTGTATGGATTTTAGATGTTTTAACAATTCATATTGAGTATGATAAAATTCTTATGAGTTGACAATTTGTTAATTCTTGGTGTTCTTGTGTACAAGACTATTGTTTGAGCAAGTTTTGCATATACAGATGAGTGTAGTGATGGATGTAATTACCTACATGTGTCTTAGGGGTCATGTAGAGTTGAATTATGTATTTTAAAGAGGTATTATGTTTCTAATTTTTTTGATGAAGTGATAAAAGAGTGAATAGGTTTTAATGATACCTATAAGGGCTATTAAGGCCTAATTGAAAGGTGTAATGGCATAAGGTGACCCATGGATGCTATGGCCAACCTATGATGGTGGTATTGAGATATGTCTTAATGAGATAGAGTAATTAAGGTTTAAGGAAAGTATTATGGCTGACCAATAAGTTAATATTCATGAAGGCTCTATAAAGAGTGAAATCAAAGGTGATGGTTTGTAGATGTGTGGTGTAGAGTTGAGAGTGAGTTGAGATGTGAAGGATAAAGAAGTAAAAATATGCCTATTGGATGGAATGAACATAAAATTAGGTTGAGGATAGTTTTTATGACCTATAAGTCATAATTATGATGACATAATAGTGACCATGCAAGTTTGTAGATTGCATATGAGTGAACTATAGAGAGTGCATAGTGTGAATGAAGAAAAGGTGAAGATTGTGAGATATTAGTGAATGAAATGTGGATCAAAGGAGTGTGAGGTATGAGTGTATGACTATTTATTCTTATTTTTGATGTTTTGATAGAGTTTTTAAAGGTTTTCTATTTGAGTATGTGCAAAGAAGTGTAGAATGATCCAAAGATGGTTTTGTTTGCATTGAGAGGGTGTGAAGGATAGAGTGAGTGTAAAGGTGAAAGAGTGCAAAAAAAAAAGGAGGTTATCATTATTTTAAGAGTAAAAAAATGTGTTCAAAGGTGATCAAAGTTTCAAGGTAGTTGAGTGGGTGCTTGGTTGCTTAGGGGGTTGTATCTTCCTTATTAGTTGGAGCTAGCTAAAGGTCAAGTGGGTGCTTGACTAAATTAAAAGGCAGGTGACCTTGATCAATTGATGTTGGTCTAAATGTTAGATCTTGTCATTATAGGATTGTAGTATATATTACAAGGTTTAGTGGGTTTTATTCTCTAAGAGGGTTTCCCACATATGTCATGTGTTTAATCTTCCATGTTGATTGTTATGAATGATGTGTATCCTTCATGATTATCTGTGTTGAATGATTAAAGGTTTTAAGAGTTGGCATTGGATTGAATATATTTCATAGCTGATTCACCCTCCCTTCCTCTTAGTGATTATACCTCTACCATAAATTTCGTTTTTATATTATAGGACTGTAGTCCATTTCTAGATATCAGTGGTTTTTCTTCCCCTCGAGGGTTTCCCACATATGTGATGTGTTCTTATATTCATGTTCATATGTATGGTTGCTTATGATTTGATTAATATATATGTTTGTATGAATGGATCATGAAGATCAATTAGAATTGAATGAATGTTTTGAATAATGATTCAACCCCTTCTTAGTCATTATGTTTCCAATAGATCTAAACCTAGTCTTCAATAGACATGCATAGACTATGTTATAAGTGTTTATTATCATTTTGAATAATGTTAAAAATGTAATTTTTCATTGGTATACATAGGGGATTGTAAATATAAAATGATTATGCAAAGAATTTTAAATAAGATAATGACTAAAGAGAGAAAGATTAGGGATTTTCTTAGTTGTTAATGGAAGTTAGTTGTGGTTTTGTTAGTCTCTGTTGAAATGAATAAAGTCAAATTATGCATGGTGAATATGAGTTTTGGAGAAGTTGCATGCAATCTTGAGTTGGTAGTAGATAGCCAAATAAAATAATAATAAGAGGGGTCCGAGGAGAAGAAAAGAGACACAGACACAAAGAAGAGAAATGAGTGTAGAAAATCAAAGCAAACATTTTCAAGTTCTTAGAGTTTCAATTCAAAAGCATTAAGAGGGTTGGTAATATTGTTAAATTTAATTTCTTAAGGAATTATATGTATGGTTATGGTTCTTAGGGTCTATAAAATAAACTATACTTTTGTATGGATACGAGCTTAGCCCTGTGGATGGCTCAACCATCCATAGAGCTAATCCATTATCCCCAAATCCTAATATTTAAATTTATATGTGTTTGTGTATTAAAATTGTAGGGTTAAGATAAGTTATATAGATAATGGTATATTTCCCTAGTTAAGGAAAATGGTAACCTAAGTGGATAGATTGATATTTAGACAAAAATTGAGTTTTGTTAAATGTATTATACATACATACTTACTCAGTCAAGTGAGTATGTAGATATAATATGGGAATAGTGTGTTATCCTTGATTATAAAGATATAGGCCAAGTCAATAAAATGTTAAAAAGGTTTCTCTTTAAGGAAAAGAGGTATGTTATCATTTTCAAAATATTATGAAGATATATAGGTGATAGTTGAATTGGGGTTATCGTGAATATATTATGAATGAATTCATTTGTTTTACTTAAAAAATATATGTATAATTGAGTTATTTTACTTTGGTATAAATAATTAGAAACAAAGCACTTTTATACCTATATATAAATTAGGGGTTTTACTTCATTTGAAACCATGAAAATTTTAAAAGGGTTTTCTGAGTTATTAATTTGGAATGAAATCATTTTAGAACACATAATATATGGACTGTTGATATATAAACTGTGTATCGTACATGACATTTCAAATCATGAATATGTATATTTAAGTTTATTGTATCATTTTGTTTTAACTGGAGTTTATGCATAAGATATAATATGTATATTATTACACAATCTATGTATACATATCCAAATGATATATAGACTATGTATTCTATAAGGCTGAGAAAAGTACACACACACAAATGATAGAGAACTTACGAAATTGACTCAGTAAACACTTGATTGGATAACAAACAAACTAATTACATAGTGAGGAAATGTATAAAACTAAGTAAATGTCTATTGTCCAAGTTTTTAGAGATGGATTCAATTTTAAAGGTACACTTAACAGCTTAGGAAAAGTATAAAAATTATGAAAGATAAACAAGGCAAAGTTTAGGTCTGATTAGAATATTGTTTATTTTATGCTATTAATTCTTATATAGTCAAAAGACTAAATTAATGAAAAAATAGGGTTACTGATTTGAGTGATTGGATTATATTTTTATATGATGAAATTTGTGAATCAAAACTATGGGTTAAATGAAATTAGGAGACCCTATTTGGAACTTAAAATGCTAAATAATTGTATGAATCACATAAGTTTCTATGAAGGAAAATGGAAAATAATTATTATGTTAGATAGTAATTATGTTGTGTGTGTGTGTGTGTGTGTGTGTGTGTGTGTGTGTGTGTGTGTGTGTGTGTGTGTGTGTGTGTGTGTAATGAGGTATATATATGAATGATGCATAGATATATGAAATATACCTATATGAAGACTTAGGTTATCATATACATATATAGCTTATATTTATATATTGTGATGCATGCCTATAGTTATAGATTCTGACTACTAAATCCTGAAAGATAGGGAGCTATAATTATAGGTATAAGCCTCTTAAAATATATTAAGTTTCATGAATGAAATATTATTTGTTTGTTTAAGAATTAATCGATCTTTTGTTTATTTGGGATTTCTAGTTGTAATTGAGTAAAGGGTGTACTACAATATGACATTGTTGGTTTTACTACTTTTGAAATTAATTACAAAAATTAGTTCATACAGTCTAGGTATTTGTTTGGTATTAAAAATGGTACTTATTATGATTATTATTTATGTTGTAAATAACATGGAAATGATTCAATCATATGTTTTATGGACTATACATATGCATAAAGATTATTCCTATATATAGCATGTTTATTTCCTGCTGATATAAGTAATCTATTTGAATCTATTGGTTAAATATTGTTAACCAAATCTTGTGTTGGGGAAATCAGGTGCAAACAAACACAGCTCTCTGATTCCACTTGTAGGATCTTGCTCCTCAAAAAGAGCACAATATGATTACCAATATATAAGCAATTGAATATGCGAAATAACACAGAATCAACAAGTAACTAGAATTCACCAATGTCACAGAATATGAGAGACAATACACTATCTTGTATTAATACTTGTACAGAAAAGAATACAATAAAGAGAAGCCATGCTCTTCCACCTTACAGAAGTTTCCCACACCTCAAGTGTACAGCTATTCTTCTCAAGAAAACACTCTCCTACCAAAAATGGTCCCAACACACAACTCACACACAGAATTGGTGTTCACCTCTCCAACTGATCAGTAACAACCCTGTCAGTTCACAAGTACTCAAAGTACTTCAAGTAGATCTCCTATGAACCTGTAACCTGCAATTCAACAGACCATACTTACACATGTAGATCTCCTATGAGCTTGCAACAACCTGCAACTCAATGATCTTACACTTGTGGAAGAACTTCCTTGCCTTCCTTGCTTTGCACTCTAAAGAATCTCTTCCTTGAATCCTAGATCCTTAATTACAATACAACCCATGAGTCTATTATATAGATCCCATGCATACAATAATTAGACACCTAATTACAATAATTAGAAACACAGCTTGAGACTATAATTAGCCCTTAGCATGCAAACACTTGGTTCGTTAACGAACTGTCCATGAACTGGCAGTTCTGGAACCACACAGGCCACTGACGTTGGTCCCTGTCTGCCTAGAGGTGAATGACGTCGGCGGACCTCCTACCATCGTCAGTTTCCTTTTGTTCCCACGTGCTGTAGTCAATTGTCTTCTGCATACAGATTCTACCGACGTCGGTCTCCCTGGAACTGAGCAACTTCCTCCATGTCTACACTGGTTGAAGCTTTTAGCTCCACAACCTAACAATCTCCCACTTGGAGATAAACAGCTGCAACTGTACCTATACCTGTACTCTATCTAATTTGTATCTTGGCTTGTATCCCTCTTCAAGTTCAATCTTGAAGACCAACCACCACAACACCTGTGGTGAACATCCTGTCATCCAAATCACCTGCTGCATCTGCATCTACAAACACATGTAGAAAAGAAACTTGACCCTGCATAGCAAGTGCACCTGCTGCTGGTCCCTCTCAGAAACTTGAGAATCCACTGAACTGCCCTCCAGTGCTTCTTTCACGAATTGGCTCCAAATTTTTTGAAGCTCCCACTGCTTGGGAAAACCCCAGGTTTAGTACATACCATGCACCTAACCTCATTATGTGAATCAGGACCCTGTTCTATGAACTGTCCAACCATCAGCATGCTAACCGGTCTCACACAATCATCTGAAGACAAAATCACCCTGTGACCTTCCATGCCCCTAGAACACACTCATGCCAAAGAATCTTGCTGCTCCAAGATTCCTCATGACAAATTTTTGAACTAACTTTACCTTTAGTTCAGTAACACCCCTGTATATGTAACTCTGCAACAAGCACACAATACAATAATAGGATAATGTAGCTAATATTATCCAGCCTGGTAAAGAGAAACACAATGGTTAAACCTCCATTGTCCTGCAGCTTACTCAAGACCATACACCCAGCCTACCGTCTCACATATTTATTCTCGCTCTTCTTCATCCTGAACATCCATTCGTCTATCAGTGCTTAACCTAGCTGGCAACTCCACCAACAACTCCTATTTGGTTCTTCTCTAAGGAATCACATTCCTCATCCATGCCAAGCTCCCACTATTTCTTGGATCTACCTGCTCTGCTTCTTTAACAACTTCCTGGTTCTTAACCTTCAGTGAGCAACAAGTAGTGTAAAGAAGAGAAATGACAAATTTAAGACTTACTTACCACTTCAGTCTTCCATATGGGTGCTTGAGACTCCTTGACAGCTTGTTGTCCGCCCAAAATCCATCTCAGTAACCGATGCCGGTCACATCTCAGTCTGCACCCGACTGAAGTTGGTTCCATGCGACTGCCAAACTGCCGACGTTGGTTTCCCCTGGCTGATGCCAATTTTTACCTGTCCTGAGTCACCAAAGTCGGTCTGCACATAGCCGACGTCGGTCTCTATCTGGACATCGACGTCAGTTTTATAACTGCCATTGGTTTCTGTGTTTTGCTTGTGAGAAATGACTTTCTCCCACGAGCTCTTTTGGAACAAAACCTTGTCCAATTCTCCCTTGCTCTACTCAAAATTCCTCAGCCCCTTTGACTGATACCTATCCGTCATCTTCTCCTTGAAAACCAAGGCTTTCCTGTTCTTGTCACTAACATCAGATTCCTCAAAAAATGTAACTTTCTTCTTCTGCATACAGAAATCATGATCCATGCTCTTCACATCTGAAGGCATACCCTTTGACTCAAGAACATGCATCTCCTTCTTATCCATGTGACCAAGCCTATTAAGCCACAGCTCTGAATCTACAGCTGAAGTAGATAACCCATAAAGAGAATCAATAATACAAGTAGATAGATAAAGCATACCTACTTTCTTACCTCTAGCTATAACAAGTGCACCCTTGGTAACCTTCCAAGAGTCCACTGTGAGAGTTACTGTGCAACCCTCTTCACCCAACTTTCCAACTGAAATCAAATTTTACTCCAGGAATGGGATATGCATGACCTCCTTCAACACCCATGTGTTGTTTGTCTGCAATTTCAGCTTCACTTTTCCTTTTCCAACCATCTGACAAGGCTTACCATCCCCTAAATAAATTTCTCCAAAGTCTCCCTGGACATACTCATGAAAAAATTCCCTATTTGGGGATGCATGAAAAGAGGCACCAGAATCTAAAATCCAAGATTCTACTTTATCCAAAGAACATACCAAAGCATCTTGTGCAACATCTTCTGCAACATCTGCTTCTTGTTCATGTCCTTCATGCTGATCTGCAACCGATCTGCAATCTCTCTTTAAGTGCCCTTGCTTTCCACATTTCCAGCAGGTTATTCTACCATACCTGGACTTGGATCTCTTGCCTATCTTTGACCTTGATCTCCCATGCTCCATCTTCTCTCTTGGCCTTCCTCTGCTTTCAACACTCAAAGCATTTCCTGATGATTCACCTGTGCTTTTCCTACATATCTCTTCATTCAAGATTACACCCACAATATCATCCACTTTTAAGATTTTAGAAGCAGAAGCAGTATTAGAAACTGCCATTACCAAACTTTCCCAACTTTCAGGCAATGAACACAAGATTAAGAGAGCTCTAATTTCATCATCAAAATCAATATTGACTGAACTTAACTGGTTTACCAAACCATGGAAATCACTAAGATGGCTATGAATAGATCCACCTTCCAACATCTACAAATTAAATAATTGCTTCATAAGAAATACCTTATTAGAAGCCAAGGGTTTTTCATATAAATTTGCCAAAGATTCCATCAACTCCACCGTTGTCTTACACTGTGATAAGCTAGAAATCACAGACGATGCAAGACTCAATCTAATAGATCCCAGAGCCTTTCGATCAAGAACCTTCCATTCTTCATCCTTCATATCTGTGGGTTTGCATGCAATCCCACCCAACGGTAAGTACAAATCTTTTTGATACAGATAATCCTCAATCTGCATCCTCCATAATTGGTAGTTCTTGCCATTAAACTTCTCCATTCGTAGTCTACTTTCATCTGCCATTGCTATACTCCCACTCAAACAAAAATTCCTGTGAGTAACTTGTAATCAACACACACTACCCAGATCTAATCCAATCTGTTAGTAATCCTAACCAAAAGCTCTGATACCACTTGTTGGTATCAAGCTCAAGAACCTACAACCAGGCTTTGATACCACTTGTTGGGGAAATCAGGTGCAAACAAACACAGCTCTCTGATTCCACTTGTAGGATCTTGCTCCTCAGAAAGAGCACAATATGATTACCAATATATAAGCAATTGAATATGCAGAATAACACAGAATCAACAAGTAACTAGAATTCACCAATGTCACAGAATATGAGAGACAATACACTATCTTGTATTAATACTTGTACAGAAAAGAATACAATAAAGAGACGCCATGCTCTTCCACCTTACAGAAGTTTCCCACACCTCAAGTGTATAGCTATTCTTCTCAAGAAAACACTCTCCTACCAAAAACGGTCCCAACACACAACTCACACACAGAATTGGTGTTCACCTCTCCAACTGATTAGTAACAACCCTGTCAGTTCATAAGTACTCAAAGTACTTCAAGTAGATCTCCCATGAACCTACAACCTGCAATTCAACAGACCATACTTACACATGTAGATCTCCTATGAGCTTGCAAAAACCTACAACTCAATGATCTTACACTTGTGGAAGGAACTTCCTTGCCTTCCTTGCTTTGCACTCTGAAGAATCTCTTCCTTGAATCCTAGATCCTTAATTACAATACAACCCATGAGTCTATTATATAGATCCCATGCATACAATAATTAGAAACCTAATTACAATAATTAGAAACGTAGCTCGAGACTATAATTAGCCCTTAGCATGCAAACACTTGGTTCGTTAATGAACTGTCTATGAACTGGCAGTTCTGGAACCACACAGGCGACCGACGTAGGTCCCTGTCTGCCTGGAGGTGACCAACGTCGACCGACCTCCTACCATCGTTGGTTGCCTTCTGTTCCCACATGCCGCGGTCAGTTGTCTTCTGCATACAAATTTTGCCGACGTCAGTCTCCTTGGAACTGAGCAACTTCCTCCATGTCTGCACTGGTTGAAGCTTTTAGCTCCACAACCTAACATCTTGCACTGTCGGTACTAACTAAACAATGAGACAAACTTCACTATCTTACTTAACATCACCAATCCTAGATGAAGGCAATCTAATCCAGTGTGCTGTATGGATTTTATTAATCCTAGATATCATTAGCTACTTGAAAAATTTGGCCATGGTAATGTTTAGATAGACATTATCATTTCATATGTATGATTTTCATGCTTGTGTGATATCATGTTAAAATATATTTTATTTATGGTACACATCATTTAGTATAAATATTATAACACATGGGTAATAACATGTCTCTTTATATTCTTGCATAGTCACTATTTAGCCATCCTTGAAGAGAGGGCCATTATCTATTTGGAAGATGGTGTGGAGGATTGATGATCTATTGTTGTTATGGAAAAGCACTCAGAAAATGCTCTCCTTCCCCACTATAGTAATTATTTGGAGACTACACTTAAGATTATCATAGATATAAGAGTTAGAGTGACTCTAGTTCCATGGAGCATAAGTGATGTTAAGGTCATTAATTAGATTCTTGTGGTGTAATCTACTAAAAGAATAAGTGTTGTGTAAATATTTAAAAAAATTATTATGTTATTCTAGTAAATCCCTGTGGCAATGTCAAACCTTCTAACTGCACTTAAAAACATATCTTAAATAAAAAAACATAATGGGTCTATGTAGGTTTGTAGAGTAGTCATGTGTCTTCTAAGATTATCATTTTACTCATGGTTTGTTTCTTGAACCCTTAGTGGAGAGGCTCCTCAAAATTCCAACTTAAGAAATGAATTCAAAGGCTAAAGACTAAATCTCTCCACATATAGGGGTAATCTGAGCAATTCCAATACAAGCTTTCTAGCCTAATTGGTTGTAGAGAAACACCTTAGAAGGATCTAGAAGAAACTCCATTAGGGATATGGATACCTAAATGACAATAGATCAATGCTCATGCCACTTCCCCTCCAAGACAATTAACCTCAATTCCCCTCTCAAAAACATATTTATCATAAAGATCTTTTGGATTCCATTTGGATTCAAAAAAGGGTAATAACTAAATAATCACTATACATTTGTACACTAGAGGTATGGATAAGAGATTAACATAGTATTTCCCATGGTGAGGTAGGATTTATCACTTCCATGTTTTGATTTTATATTGAGAATTATGTTTGGTTTATGCCCCTATTTCAGGTCTAGTTATTCATGTTTAAGGTTTTGATTGCTAGAAAACCCTCCCCCTATAGAGGTCACCATTTGTTGGGACCTAACATGTCCCATTTTTTGAAGCTAAAAGTGGAGACCCTCTTTTGATTTGGAGTCTAATCTTGTACCTCTCAAGAGTTTATTGTGGTTATTTGCTTAAATCAAACTTCTTAGAAATCTAGTAGATTATTAATTACTAGTGATTGAATGAGTTTAATTTAATTTCTTTACATTTATTAAGTTCTGTCCAAGATTTTATCTAATAGTGAATTAGTTTTATCACTTGAATTTTCATCAATTTACTAAGTATTAATCTAATTGTTTACTTGTATTTTGAAACACATTTTATAACTTCTTTTTAAATTATTTTACCTCTGGTTTATGCAAATTATTTAACTATTTCAAAGTTTTCTATTACATTTTCTTATTAATTTGTCTATTTTGACTTCGATTCTATTTAAATTAGTTATATGTTTCCTCTGATTCATCCTTTTCCTTTGTTTATTTCATTAATATGGATAAAAATTGTGTTGAAATAGCTTTCTATCGCTATGTTTTTGTTCCTCTTTGTTATATTTATAAAGACTTAACCATTTTATTTTAAAATCTTTAGTTTTTTTCTTTTCAAATTTTAATTTTGTTCATAGGTGCTTAAATCAATCCCACTACCACATGGTGACCTCCCAGCAATCCCGTGCCTCACCCAAAAGACTCACAACACTTGGTCAATTTCATAAAAGTTTCCTGGGGACATGTGACACTTTTCCATTACTTCAAAAGACACAGTTGATTTTTGAGAGTTTTTCAGGTGGGTCTCCATGTCATCAAAGCTTTGGAATAACAAGGAATGACATTATGCCATGATACAAAATACCATCATTCTACTATCATAGAGATGTTTGTACTATCTCAAGTCCTTTGGGCTAGTGAGTTGGTGAGATGATGCCATGTGGCATCATCCCACTACCTCGCTCTTTCAAATGTTTCCATACAACCCAAAAATGATGTTAGAACCCTAGGCAATTGAGTGATAAATCATACTACATTATGCAATCTCACTACTCCACTATCCTTGGGTGGTCCATACAACTTTGAAGCCTAGTTGAGTTCTGGTCAAGCGAGATTGAGCCATGTGCTATGGTCTCACTAAGTCATCATTGAAACAATTAGCATAGCATAGAAGACCAAACTAAACAATGGGAGAGTGAGAAAGATCCATGTGGTAGAATAGTTAGAATTAACTAGAAGTTGAGAACCAATCAAAATTACCATGTGGAGCTATCATCCCTACTATTAGAGTTGTCAATTTACAAGTTTTCTAGAGCATGGGGAGAGTGAGTAGAGGCCATATGGCCATGGAATGGTAAAAGTGAATAATAGAGCTAAATCTCAAGGATGATAATAAGTTTCCAAGTGGAAAAATAGGACTCATACAAGTAAATCCAATCACGCAACAAAGGAAAAGAAATGAGAAGCCATGTGGCAAGGACCCTCTAAATATAAATGAGACACTGGTAGTGTAGTCAACAATGCATGAGCATGAAATTGATGGTCTGTTTTGCTGTCAAAATTGTTAAAGGCCCATAATAGACTATACCTTCAATTTGATTTACAAAATCAAATTGTAAATAAACTAAATCATGAGTAAGAAATGAATAATTAGCATGGTGTGTGCATTGGGATTATGTGAAGAGAAATAAAGATAAGCCTAGCCTTAAAGAGGCATAACAATCGATTGTATATAAGGATGGGCAACTAGTAGTCTTGATGAAATCACAACTAATTTCTTATGCCTAATAAATGAAAACTGATCTAGAGTTCCTTTGAAGTCCAAGGTAGTATGTTGCTGTAAGTATTTACATAATGAATATTTAAAGTATTCAAGAACATGGTAAGTTTATATAGAAGCCAAGTGGCATAGAAAGAAATACATAGGAATTGGGAGTAATCAAATGACTGCATAAAGAGTCATGGAGACAAGAGCCAAAAATTACAAATTATTTGCAGAATAAGGAAAATGTTATGTCTAAACTAATTATGGTAACAACAAGTTGATTTGATTATATTTATAGTGAAGGGTAGCCTTGAGATTACAGTTTCAAATATGATTTTTCCAATTGCCTGGATCTAAATGAAACTAATGAACTTGAGCTTGAATTTGTCTATTTAATCCAATGGTTTATTTATGGAAGGGTGGAGATATTTTACTCGAAGACTCTGTCTAAATACTTCTAGGAATACACCTATAATTATGACTCTATCTATGCATTGTTTATCTTCCATTATTTGAATACAAATCTAATTGATGTTATAAACATTATTATTATCTTGAATTGCTATTGAAAATACAATTGAATTTAGATCTTCTAGTTTAATTAAGTTCACTCTTTTTTATCTATTTTCTCTACTCTAAAATGTTGTTAGCTATGGTTTGCACTTTGTTATTTGCTTATTACATGTATGCTAATTTTTTTTCTTTTTGTGTGCTCTCAAAATCTTGCCTATTGTGTCATTTTGGTTTGTGCATTAGCTGGACTATTGATATAGTGTTTTATTGCAACCAAGTGAGCTTTGATGAGTTATTAAAATTAATTTGTTTGGCATATTTACACATAACTTCTTCCCTACCCTATCTTCCTCCTTTTATGATTTTTTGATGAGTGATTTTTTTTCCCTCTATGAATAAATTTATAGTCTTGACCATATATGTAACCCATAGAAGATTTTGAAGTAGAAACTAAGTTTGAGCCTTTGGTGGGATAGTTCATATGTTTTCCTATGCTATGTTTATTTGGTGAAATATTGGCCCTTGGATCACTAGTAAATCATAAAAACAAAAGGAATCCATCCTAATAGGTTTGATGTCTAGGTGCTTTCTCAGAACATTCAATCCAAGGAACATCTTTTGAGGGTGAGTCACTTGCTAAGATGATCCAAGCAACAATTCAGGTGATAATTCATGAACCTACCAACCTACCTTGGTTTGCATCCCATATTCAATGTGAAGCTCCTCAAACCATATCATCCACCTCTGTTGGACACTTCAGTCATAGCAGAACAACTAGACATTGATGACCTTGATCCACAGAGTTTTGCTCTAGTGGAGGAGGATCAAATTGTGGACACCTAGATGAAGACAACAAGAGGACACTCTATTCCCCTTTATTAGGTGGTCAAAAGGGGCCAGCTTAGCCACCAAGGTGAGTGGCTCATAGAGAATCAAATCAAGACATAACTGCCACACCTGATGAGGAACATTGATGCAATGGGGACCATTACTTTTCAAGGAGGGAGGAATGATCTGGGCAACAATTCAGCCAACAATTCGGGTGACGGTTCCACCCCAATTGACGATGAAACTTTCAGGACCCATAACTTTTGCATCGTAGCTCCAATTGACTCACCATTTGAACCATTGAAAAGCTAAGAATAAGGAGAATGCGGTGATATGACATGGATCTTTTCTCAATGGATTTTTACCCCTAAAAACCCAATGAAAGTTCCCTAAATTTTAATTTTAGTAGTGCAGTCTAAAAATAGTTTCTAAAAATAGTAATTCCTTAAATTCTGTATTATTTTAAATCATGGAAGTCGAACCACTTAATCTCCCTCAATATTGGTGACCTTTCAGATCCTCCCCCTACTTTCAAAATGTGTATAAATGAAGATGTAACCTAAAATGGAAATAAGACATCTCTTACCAGAGATAAACATATAGTTGTATTGCGATTTTGAGTAATAAAACATCTCTTCTCAGAGAATTCATAGTGAGTATGTTATTTCTATGTTCTTGAAGTATTTATCAACTAGAACTTCTGAGTTTTGGATCATGAGACCAACAATGTTTATTAGTGTGAGATTGTATATGTAAATATATAGCTTCTTTGCCTTTAGAGTTTTCTGTAGTCACTCTTATCACTTTTTTTGTATTCAGCCTTGTCTTATGGGATGTTCTCTTTCTCTTTGCAATTGTCATTCTAGTGATAACATAAAATATAGAAGAAGTAAAAAAACATGCACTATAAATTATTTAAAATGTCAACATACTTTTTGTGTTTAAAGCCTTGTGTGTGTGTGTGTGTGTGTGTGTGTGTGTGTGTGTGTGTGTCTCCTTAGCCAATCAAAATTGTGCAATTAATTAGTTGTGAACTATATCCTTAGTAAATAAATTTAATTGGATCAAAACAAAGAATTTAATGTGTGTTGTCTATCAAAGTGTATAAAATAAATTTATTTTGATCAAAATTTAAAAATTAGTAAATTATGCGTGTTGTTTTCTTACTTGTTGTTGGTACAGTGCATAAATGAAATCCTTAACAAATTTTAAGAAAAATGTGTATAAACTTGTTTATTGTTTTTACTTGATTGTTTTGGTGCAGTGGATGAAAAACTTTACAATATTTTTTGAAATTATTCACAAAGAGTGATATTGGAATTACAAAAAAAAAATAAGGATTGTTTAAATAAACAACTGGATATTCAAATTTGAAAATTAATTTGATCTGTGCACTTGCATCCCATTGGTTCGTTTAATTTATTTTGGATTGATATTTAATTTGTTTTCAATTATTTTGGATTAATTTTGATTTTTTTCAAATATTTTTTTATTTTTTTCGTTTCCAATAATTTTTTGTGGTGAGCCTTACGTGTATTTTGAAAATTTCAGTCATATCTATTAAAGGGAGGATTGGAAAAGATGTTTAGCTTTAATGGTTTGCACTTTTGAAATAAAAAACAAAGATAGAATGAATGTATGATTGTACATGTTTTTTGAAAAGTTTGGATAAATTGATGTGTCAAGTTCATAAGAGTCTACCTATCGATGTGTCAAATTGATATGACAAATTTTAAGTGAAAACCGTGTTGTATTAGACAAATAATATAAAGTTTAAATTAATGAACTCAATATTTCCATATAACTATACAAATTTTAAATTAATATATTAAAAATTAAAATATTAATATTTCATAATAATACCATATTTATATTTTATGAACATATTAAAGATTTTTTACAATTTTTCAAAAATACTAATATTCAATTATTGGATGTAAAATTATTTGTTATCAATTAAAAAAATTAACAAAAAAAATATGTTATCTAATTAAACTCTATGCTTTCAAGTACCTTTTCGACTATTGAACCCACTCAACTATTGATCCTCTCTCTTAAATACATATCATTATATTCATCAAGGAAATACTAAATAAATGACTTTACCCTTTCAATGACTTACGTCTTTCACGTCGATCTAAATTCTTCCACACGCATACGCAGTTTTTCGATACTGAAAACATTTCCTCGCACGCAAACAACACACGGTACGCGATCTAAATGCATTTCAATTCGCATTGTGTCTGCGTTGAAGAGGTTTGTTCAAAACTGAGAGAGTGCACGGCAACAACGGACTACTTTCTAGAAGCCTGGACTAAACTTGACAGGATGCAGTCCAGCTCCAATAAATATGCTTGCATCAATGCACTCACATCAATCCTCTGTAGCAACGCCTAACTATAATGGCGTTGAGAACAGGAATCCTGATTGCATGCATCTACATCCTCTGTGTTTCAATCCATGCAGGTAAGTTAATTTATCCTACATTTCTGTGTCTTTAAATATGGAAGCCGATAACTATTTTGTAAAATAGCATTCTAAAAATTTCTATCTAAATTTTATGCAAATTATTCTATATGGTTTATAAAATGTTTAAAATCATTTTAAATATATTCATAAATTATATAGAATGATTTCCTTTAAATTTAATATAAAAATTCTAAATATTTTTTGAATTATTATTTTATTCAATATTCTATTAATTGATTAAAAAATTTCAACCTACACACATATCTTAAGTATAAACCCATTCTTTATCATTCACGTTTCTACCCTTCTACCCATTCTCTATTTGGGAATTTCATGTAAAGAGCCGACAGGCTCAACGGGACAAAGCTCAACCTACTCGTTGTTTAGGGCACGGAATGCAAATGTAGTAAACATTCAGTGTGTTGAGCGCTGACCCAGCGAAAGAACCAGCCTTATCAAGTTTATCCTATTTATGTACATTTAAAGGATATAAAAAATCAATTACATTTTGTTGGGTGTGCAGATGTTACAATAGGAGTTAACAATGGAATGCTCGGAAATAATTTGCCAAATCAAGAGGAGGTGGTAGCTTTGATGAAGAAGTACAATACTGGGAAATATAGGATCTTTAAAGAGGAGGTGACTGTACTCAAGGCCTTTGCCAATTCTGAGATCGAATTAATCATGGGAATAGCTAACGATAATTTGTCTATCGTGGCATCAGATCATAATGAAGCAAACAAGTGGGTGAATCAATACATTAAACATTATTATCCTGCAACCAATATCAAATACATTGTTGTGGGAAACGATGTCTTGGGAAAGACAAATAATTTAAGCCAATTTTTGGTTGATGCAATGAACAACATTCAAACTGCTCTTCAAAATGCCAATCTTCAAAATAAAATCAAGGTGTCCACAGCTCACTCAGCAACATCTATTATAGATGAGCTTGTGCCCCAGGTTCCTTCGAAGGGAAGCTTCACTAATACTAATAATGTGAATAACAATATGGGCTCTATCCTCAAATTTCTGAATGCTCATGGCTCTCCATTCATGGCCTATGTGTATCCCTATTTCACTTATGACACTAATCCCAATGCTTATAACAAGGACATGGATTACACATTATTTAAACCCCCAGGAAAACTTGTGATGGATGGATCACTGAGGTACACTAACTTGTTTGATGCCATAGTGGACACCATCTATTCTTCCATGGAAGCGATGGGCTATCCAAACATACCCATCGTAGTTATTGGAAGTGGATGGCCCTCTTATGGCACTGGAATTAAAACTTACATTGCTACTAAGGACATTGCCTAGACATATAAAAATAATCTTATCAAGCATGTTTTGTCAAATACAGGAACACCCAAAAGACCAGGGAGGAGCATTGAGACATACGTCTTTGCTCTTTTCAATGAAAACCTGAAAGAAGGGGATGAAACAGAGAGAAACTTTGGACTTTTCTACCCTAACAAAACCCTTGTCTATCCTGTCAACTTTTCTCCATTTAATGGAACTTATATACTATATTTATTTATTTCCATTGAATAAAAGATTTTTTTTTCTATTTATCTTTTTACTATGAAATGGTTCACTATATTTATTTTTGTTGTATGTTCAAACTATAACTCAATAGTTAGGACACAAATCACCTGAAAATAAAATTTAAAATTAATATTATCTTAAAAGGTATAAATATATTTGCTTGAATATATAAATAAAGGAATGGAACTCTCAACAAATTAACTATATGGTCAGTGGTAAGATATAGTTAATATATCATATTTGAATATAATTTCAGCTCAAACTTACATAAGATGAGGAATTTGTTTGTTAAAATGAATCAATATAAACATTTTAGATGCGCTCAAATGAATTCTTGTTTTACACAATATCAAAATTTTCAATAAATGACATTACTAGAAGATTTTTCAAAGAAAATGAAGTTTACAAGTATAATGACAATATGAACAACATTTAGATGCTTATATATTAAATTTGACTTTGGATTTTAGAATTTACTCCAAAGGAGAGTTTTTACACTATTGAAAAGTACATTTAAAAAAATAGATTTACACAAGTAAAAAGTTAAAATATTGAATTGATTTTATGGATAAAAGCGTAAATATAGTTATAGAACCACCAAATATGGGTGAGCTTAACCAACACCCAAAAATTTAGTGCCTTATTTTTTTGACTCCCTTGATAGATCAAACATTAACATCGCCTCCCTTGACAAACCCACTAGTGACACCGTTCTTCCTTTGATGTCTATTTTTATGGGGCCCATTGCCACCTTTGTACATGCCATGTCACCATAGAATGTGTGAAATCCACATTGGCAATTGATTAAACATTAATGTTT
>JARHVA010001909.1:2185000-2187500 GCA_037957365.1 Torreya grandis
TATAAGTGTTGTGATAAAAACGAAGAGAACCAATGAATACATTTCACTCAAGACAAGGTACATATAATATCCCCAATGAACCAAATGTCATAGATAATGATGAAGTGGATAATGATGATGAATGTTTACCTAAAATTCAAAATTATGTTGTAAGTCCACATTCAAAGTATGAAGTTTTTAATTTTATTGATGATAAATCTATGCATGATTATTTACCCTCTAGCAATGAATAAAATTACATGGAAACACAAAATGGTGAAATTAATAATGAATAAAATTTGATGGAAACACTCAATAGTGAAAGTAACAATGAAATAAACTATATGGCAACAAAAAATGAAGAAAATAGTAGTGAAGATAACAATAAGAAAACACCAAATCATAAATTGCACCATTAATAACACCTCCAAGTATTTTTTTTAGATGACCTATGTACTTAATTAAAATTCATAATTTTTTGAAACCAATGTGTAATATAATGTTTGATCTCCATTCAAGAATAAAATATGAAAGAATTTGGGATAATTACTTTGAAAAATTAAAAAATAGATGAAGATGTTAATTTTTTGTTTTATTGATTAAATTTATTAAGATAAGACCAAAAATTAACATCTTAGGACTAATAACATCTAGTATTGATGGCAAACATGAGGCAATTGTTGAAAATCTACATGATGCATACCATACTGTAGGTGTGAATATATGCTCCAAAGATAGTAACGCTACCCAATACATAATTATAACTTGTATAATAAGTGATAAAAAAAAGGAGAAAACACTTATGTAGTAAATAAAATTTGGCCATGAGTACTTTATCATGTATGATTTATCTCTTTTAATACTTAATCAACTTGTCCACTTAACCAATACATATCTTGCTTCCACACTCTATCCTAAGCACAAGCAAAGATATATTTTGCCTAAAGACCATCATCCATCACATATATTGATGTAGAGTCTAATGCCTATAACCTATTTTACATACACCTACATCTGATTTCTCCTTTGTTTCCATATATCATCTTTGATTTAGCTTGCCTTTGTAGGTACATTACTTGAATATTGAACTCTCTTCCTCAATCTCAATATTTACTAGGATACTAGCCTCTTTTCATGCATAGTACTCATTGATATTGAATACATATAATTCATCATATACCTCTACAATACCATCCTTAATAGTACATCCCCATTCTCTTATACATGTCTCTCATTCTTCACTTTTTTTGCACAGTTCAAACTTGATATTATATAGGCTCATAGACCTAAGACTTAGTTATAAACTTCTTGTTTATATTTTAGGGATCATATGAGCATCAATTATATCATTTACATCTCCATTCAATCATCTAAACCAACAAAATCACCTCCAAGCAATAACTCTCCATCCTTCCACACTTGCTCTCTTTAAGGTTTATTTCTTCGATGAATCTAGTAGGCACAGATAATTTGCAAAGCCTTCCTAAAAAATAATCACCATTTTAGATACCATTTATCATTTTTCATCTTCACATAAATTTTTGTGACCAAAGTCTATATGGAAGTACCTTTTCTCTCCCAACCTACTTACCAATTAGGTCTCTTCTAGGCTTAAGGCCTAATCACTCATATAGTTTTAGAATGTGAACAGTATGGTTAGGTACTTAGATATAACCACATCCATATTTTATAACTAAAATATATTAGACTAAAAATTTTGACTAATTTTAGTGGGTATATTTTCAATTTATGCTAGTTTTGAAGTTGAAACCCTAGTTCAGGTTCGTACAGGCCTGTGTAATGCCAAGGGCTATAAAAATGAGATAATTTGAATTTTAAGACACTTTAAACACTCCCAAGACCTGATTAAGGTATTTTACACCTTTATAAACCTTATCTAGCAAATAAAATTTCAAGATCAACCCTCATATATCTCTAACAAGCAAAAATATAAAAGTTTGAGTTCTTATGAAAGACTTACAGGTCTGAGAGCTTACTAAAGAAGCTAATGTGAATTTGATGCCACTTAAATAAAAAATAAAATCAATTTGAAGTATATCCTATCTCATTACACCTTATTAAATGGGTATTTGAACATGAAACATGACCAATAGTCTTTTGGATGCAAATTTACAAAGTTTTGTTCACTTATACATGATTGTGTGCACAAGAATGAGGGCTTAGATTAAAACTTACACTCTAAAAGTTATATTGAGCATACAAAATGATAGAAAAAAATAATGTGAGTTTGAACTCTTGCCAAGATACATTGGGAACTCAAGGAAAACTCTCAAAACATTATTTATTCTTTGTCAATAATTCCATACATAAAAGATATAGTACAATAGGTGTAACATCCCCACTAGGATATATCTAGAATAATGTGAACTTTTTTCTTAAATTTATTCAAAGAAATATTTTGTTAGATTTCACCATGATAATATAATTAGTGATCTAGTTAAAACACACTAAGTATATTAACTATAAATTAATCATGTGAGATCTATCTGTCACTGATCAC